>SKCR01045143.1:0-80953 GCA_019454045.1 Zanthoxylum bungeanum | reverse complement strand
GCGACTAGCGATTTGACGCTTGATGTGACTTGTGTGCCGCGCTCGAATTCGAAATGCGAATGCGCTCGCAATTACTCTAGGGCTCGGGTTCGCTAATTCCAAATTAACGAATTTTTCCGTCGCGTCGTAATTAAATGATTACGCCTAGCGAAATCACTATTCACGTCGCTAACGAATTAATTCTAAATTAATTCATTCGCCCGAATTAATATCTAATTTTAATTCCGCGTCAAAATCCAATTTCGATTAATATATCGAATATATTAATTTATCGATTAATTCCAAATTAATCGTTCTCTCTCTTTAATTAATATTTTATCCCAGATAAAATATCTCCGCAAATAATCCCAAATTAATTCTCTCTCTCATCAAATTAATCCCAGATTAATTCTATCTCTCTCTTCTAATTAATCCCAGATTAATCAAAGTGCGAGTCATACGTCATCGGTGAATCTTCAGGAAGCGACCCATGAGATCTCCGGATATGTTGGCAGTAAATACGATCGCCGACTGTCCGAACACGTAAGTACCTCGTACTACGTTTATATCGATTTACAAGACAAGGTTGGCTTCTAGCAAAGCGCCATGCCTACCCAATTCTCCAGAAATATTCTTACAGGAATATATAAATCTGTATCAAGCGTAGTATACCGTAGTATTGTGCATATTGGCCCAGTATCGGATAGTCACGTGCTAGGGCTGGGGCTGGATAAGTGTCTGCCCCGTCCGAAGCACATGTCGGATGTCTGGTAACATAGTCTCTATAATCGGATATACATGACCTGGTCACAATATCCCGATTGGTTGCGCAACACTCAAGAGCACTAGTACCGTATCCTGCGTGACATCAACTCCAATATGACTGAAGTGACACTTCCGTCTTGACATCACACCCAATACTCTACGACTCTCTGATAAACTCAGAAGTGGTGTACTCAGAACTTGTTAAAAGTCCCCTACCACCAAAACCAAAGTTTATCGATTATCGTAAGTATTAGCGATGCAAGTCTCAGGTTAAGACTATACACACCTACCTTGATTTCGGCCTCCCATAGACACATAGTCATAATACCAATGGGATTCCGAGGGGTCTATCCAGAGCGAAGCTGTTTCCCCGTACCATCGGTGAAACACGACCTCCTATTGCACTTGCATAAGTATCCAATACTTATATATATGAGAACTATGCCGTTGTGCCCTCACAACGCACACAAGTGCAATACTAGCCTATTCCGCATTATCGATGTCCAGTCTCGATAATACTACGGCTAGGGATATTTAATGATTAATCATTCGTGGACTGATACTGTTTCATATCATCTCAATCCAGGAACTAATCATAGGGACCTCTCTTCATTTATATATCTATGGTGATCTAATCACAAATGATGAGAGTGCAATTTCCTTGTCACATAGTTAATTTGCTACAACAACACAATGATCTGTGCAAATAGTGACGCTATGGGTCATTTTGTCCAACACCAAATTTGGGGGTTTGAGTCTCTTGTTCAAATTGAAAAATAAATGACAAAGAGAGAGTTGGAAGCTTACCTTGTGTTTATTGAAGCTTGGAACCATCACCACTCATCATGGTTTGATATGAGAAAGAAGAGGCCAAAGCTCACGTTTTTATCTCCCTTTTATTTTGAAGGAGATGAATTAATAGTGCCTAATTTATAGGCAAAAGGGGCTGAGTTTGTAAAGAAGTGAATGGCTAAGATTTGGCCACATCATCACATTCTAGTCTTTTCCCGAAATTTACTGTTGCTGTTACGAATATCACGATATTTGACCCATTTAGGATCCGAATTTGGAAAAATGTCAAACTTGAACGTTGTAGCTCTTGGTCTCAGCTTTCTGACGATATAAAATTCATAAAAAGTAAAGATCGTATGAAAATGTTACGGTCCGATTACTAAAATTCATTCGTGGTAGAACATAAACTAAGTTTTGCGTCAAAATTTCATGGGATCTTCTGAATGTCCCAAATGCCATTTTATGAGAACATACTTGCTTGAACATGATTTATATTAAGTATTATGCCTTTGGATTATAATAGTCGTAAGGCTCTGGTACCGTACAAGTCATCAGGTTTATCAGATGTTACAATCTAGTGGTATAGAGGTTGGGTTGGTATTGGCTAAGTCTTTTTCGAGGGATGAAAATTCATGACTGATTGGATACGTATATGAATGGTGAATGTTAACTGATAAGTAAAGAATATGATTGGTCGATAAATGAATAGATGTGAGGACTGTGAGATATATGAGATTTGATTTCGTAATAAAGTGTATATTCGTATGTTTGAAATATATTTATGTATATGAGTATTTGAATGATGTTTAGATTATTTGTCGTGTATGTGCTTATGTATGAAAAGTCGTTTGATGAGTTTATGTTATATGGTGTGAGCGTCTGTGTGTATGTTCGATTAGATGATTCGTAGTGTAGTAGTCCAGCTGGTTAAGAATCCGTTCGAAGGGAATTCATCTCATACCTATTCTAAAATAGGTAATGAGTCTCGTACGAGTATTGTGTGTGTAAGCCAGCCATATGTGTTGAATGATGTGATCTTTGATGTATCGGTTATTGTGTCTGCTTCGTGGTTGGTTGCTTGATGTTTATAAATGTTTCTGAGTGTATGTGTATGATAGAACTCTTGTTATGTATGGATCGTGTATGCTTATGTGAAATAAATGGATGATTTGAAACCGATGAGAATATCATAGGTTATAAAGCGTGTTTGGAAAGTTGTAATGGTATGTACGTATATGTATAAGAATTACGATATTGTATTTGTATGTATATAAGAGAAGTATGTTTCGAATTGAAATAAGTGTAATTGTTTCATCTATTTGATGATATTTCAAACATGCTTAATCGTAATAAAGTATAATAAGTCTGACTCCACGTCACATATAATGGAAATGGATTCGATATAAAACAACTTGTTTGTGATGTTCTGGTTGATGCTTTGTGTGATTTGGATGTTTGGTTAATAGATTGACATATATGTGAATATGTAGATTTGAAAATTTATCATGGTAAAGTAAAAAGGATAATAAAAGTTGGTAAATCTGAACTTGTAATAATTTATTAATTCTGTTAATCTGTTGATATGTTTGACTTATTTGTTTATAGTAGCATGGTTACTTACTGAGTTTTTAAAACTCACACCAAACCAGTTTGCTAGTTTTGGAGGTTGGCTTCCAGATTGGTCAACCACGACAGCTTTGGAAGTCATGCTCGAGACGCGGATCACCCAACCAGTGCAAGTGTCATGGGATAAGCTTTAGACAATGTAGGATTTGGGATTAATATTTTATTTATCGTGCTGAGCACGTTGTTTATAAATATTGAGTAAATGTTTGATTTTTTTATGATGTTGTGGGCAGAGCCCTTGAGTGTTGATAAATGGTGTGGGCACAGAGCCATTAGAATATATTTTGATGTGTTTTTTTTATATGGACCTGAGGTCTTTTAGATATTTGATGTTATTTCAGGTTCGTTTTGATGTTGGACTAAGATCCATTGTCCAGTTTTTAGGATATATCATGCCGGATTTTCGGTAAATTTAGAGGCTTATGGAGATAGGTTAATCATGTCTCCTGCCGGTAACATATTGTCTTTGGCAGGGTATTACATTTAATGTGCATTGAATTTGATTTCAATTATCACATTATATCAATATTTTAAGTTACAAATATTAGTGGTGCAAATCTTGAATTTAATATGCATTGAAAGTTGATCACATTAAATCAAATTTTATGTTACAAAAATTTCACCGTTGGCTAAAATTTGAAGGGTTGGTTAGGGGGTTTATATTGTAATTTTGATTACAACGTATTTAACGTAAAAAGGATAAAATATTGTCAAATATTAACCCTAATTACATTTGGAATATTAAGCCACCATCTTCCTCTTCATCTTCTTCCAAAGTGAGAAAGAAAAAAGTGTGATTATTATTTTCTAACGAGTTTAGAGAAAAATATTTTTCTATACGAGTCTCCCGAGACTCATGGTTCATTGGGATAAATCATCGGACCAAGTCACGATATACGACATGTACAGGTCTCTGCGGATTTTACTAACCGACCTGTGTTTGTAAAACTTGACCAAGAACTTTATTTAAGGACATACAACTTATAATGACGCTTCCCAATGTCAATTACAAACTACATTATAACTGCGCACTACGTTGTAAATCATAGGGTCTTTGTCTAATATTCATATATCACTAAATCTGATTTAGTTTCAATCTAATCATAATTAGATATCTAACCGCAATTAGATTGAATATGTGTAAAAAGACAAGAGGTGCTACCAGTAAATAAGTAATATTATGGAAAAATGCATTGTTCGTATTTATGAATCAGACATAAATACAATCTGAATTGGCACTCTGAGCACCAACCCTAACAATTTTTCCCATTTGCTCTAGTGTCAATCCACGGTATCATATACACATCTCAATGTGTATCTCATACTCATGGCCCTCAATAGCTCACCTAGCACTCAAGAGGTAGGCAACGACAAGTAAGCCCGCTTTAACTAATTGAGTCTGTCCAATAAACCCAACTGTTTTCCCTTAGCCAACATCATTCATATTTTGTAGAACCAAAGTTCTACATAAATATGACTCATATGTGATATCAATATTGGGCTATAGCTAATGAGTTGTCTATGTATTTAAAGATCAAATCCAAATACTATGCAGACAACGGCAAACACAACACTAATATCAAACTTCTAATCTATAAGGTCACTTTGCAACTTCATAAGTCAGTAATTCATAAGTTACAACTAATTCTACTAATTCAGTAGAATCAACTGTGACACTCCCACTGCATCTTTTCTGACTTTATATGACATAGACCATCTAAATTCATAATTAGACTCAAAACTAATCTGACCCTAATGGTTACAGTTATATTCTCCATGAATAAGAAAATTGTTTGTAATATCTCAAAGATCACGAAGAACATGTTTCAAGACACATCATATGGTCTACAACATATCAAAATAATTCGTAACAATTACAATTAAATTGATATCTTTAATCGTACATGATACAATATTCATTATGCTATCATCATATGATGCATCAGATTGACTAGAAATTCTAATCAATTTCTCTTTCGATAAAATGAATCATCATTTACGAAAGATTAATATTATATACAAGAGACACATTAACTGTCAAACAGTTATACTAACTGTCATACAAATAGTCTTGCTGTGTCCTTTATTAGATTATATCTAATACACAACTGATGGGAGTTTCTCACAAGTCTCTTAGTTTTATATCATATATAAAACTTTATAACAAAAATAACAAAGACTACTCCCACTGCTATCACGGAGAAAAGAAGACTTATGTAAACCTTTACCTTATAAACATCTCATTATTACATTAAAAATGATAATGTCGTTAGGATATATAACACTAGAAAGAAATTTGTACGCTCCCACTGACCCTATTATCATATATGTATTCTCTGTGCTTTGATAAAATCAGACAATTTGACTGTATCAAAATTAGAGAACACAGATTTTCGGAAAGCTTATCTGTGTCTATAATAGGCTCTATAAGCTAGTATATCAAATTGTGATCTTTGCTGAATACAAACTCTAGGGCCATTCTAGAATGAACTCTTCAAACAAAGAAACCACAATGGATCTCTCTTTCGAAGAAACCATTCATGAATGCCACTTTGCATTCTTTAGCCAAAATACATTATTTAATATCCACATTAACCAACAAATCCTTAATTGTTCAATTAGTGCAACTAGAGAGAAGTTTTCTTAAAATCTACAATAGATCACTGAGTATAATTTTTATCACTATCATACTATAAAGGTCAAACCTTTACAAGCTCACTTTGCTTTTGCTGCGCAAATAATTTGCACATTTTATGAACGATTCATAACAAAAGCTTAATCAAGTTAAAAACTTGATCGTAGTAAACTATGAACAATCTTAGATCTATGGTTCAATGGTAATTTCCGAAATCGATATCAAATATCGCTCCCACTATAAGTTATAGGATAATTTTCTTCAATAAGAAAACAACAGAACCATTAAGTATCAAATACTTTTTAAATGATTCTAACATCCTATTAAACTTTTACGGAAGATATTGTAGGGCCATTTCATCTAATTAATTATGTAGTTCCATTACAGCTTATCACTCTCACATTTCACTTAATAAGTCAAGTCTTTTCTTCAATCGTTAACATCCGATGTTACACACTAAGTAATAAAATAATTTTATTACTCGGGATCATAGAAAAGATATTCCATTAAATAGAATATAATATTATATTAAATAGAATAAATGATAAAATTTCACTTGTACATCCGAGGCGCAAGTACTTTCAATCATATAACTATTATACAAAAGAACGATTCAAATCTCAAACCTTTTAAGATTCGAATTTTCTACCTATACATATCATATATGAAACTGTAGAAACTAATGGAACAATAATTAAAAGGATGAATTAGTGCAACTGGAGCATAACACCAAAAGTATTGAAACTAATTCGGTAACACTCAATATCAAATGAATCAAATCATATAAGATTCGATTTCTCATACTGACCAATTCTATCACGATGGAATCACAGAAGAATAATATTGAGTAAGAATCATATTCATTAAATAAATTTAGAACTAATTGCCATCAATTCATATGTTTGATCATTTCAAACATCCTTGAACAATTCAAAGACTCACAATGAATTTTAAAATATATAGTTTTCAACACTTCAAAAATAATATCTTTGAACCATTCAAAATATTCTATCCGCGTTTCATCAGAAACATATTGAAAGTTCTTAAACTATTCAAGACGATCAATGTGTATTCTTTTAGAAATACGGAACTAAGTAATGACAATTCATTAACTAAGTTACGAAGTAAAAAAAAAACTATCCATGGCAATTTATAATTCATTAAACTACATGCTTCCAAAGTATTAGTTTAATAAATATGTGGTCCAATGACGATCATTGGTTAAATGAGATTTAATCACATCCTGAATACAATATTCATTAAATGGATAAGGATATGGTGTGATCTTGTATCAGATCATCATTTACCATACGGAATAAACATCTAATGCTTATATGATAAAATCTCATAAAACACTGTTCTAAAATATTTAGTTAACCGAATATTTTCTTAATGTTTATTTTTTGATCAATAACACTACTAGTCGTATTAAAATATGTAACAACTGTTTATAAAGAACAAGTAACTATCCAATAGTCACAAGTTCTGATATCAAATATCAAAATAATCATTAAATATTATTTTAAATAACTAGATGGGAGATCTGGTATCCAATACCTACAGTTGTCGTATTGTAAGAATCGATATTCTATATACATAACTATACACATCTCATTTCTTAAGCTCTATAATTTGCCTTCAATTATTCACAACAATTGCAAATAATTGATTAGCAAACTGTGTCAAACACGTGACTTCTAAAAGTCACTAAAGCTAAGAAACGTCATTATAAGATAAACAAATACCTAATGGGGTTTTCTTAATGCCAGTCAAGAATCTCGAGACATGAATTGATTTGTATCAATCCTTACTGCACAAGAAACTATTCTCTCTAGATAGTTATATCCTAAAACAGATATCTATTTAGATTACTTATCCTAACTTAAAAGTTAAGTCACTAACAATCTTGATTTCAAGAAAATCGGAACAACAGTTCCCCTATAGTTTTGACTAATCTAACAATATCCAAGTCTACTTACATTCTAGAATCTATTCTAGAAATACGCAACCATAAGTAAAGTCAGAAAACATATTCAAATAATATGCATGCAGTGGATTAGAAGTATATTTCTATCAACAATATAGAAACAAGGAAAACAAAGGAAAACAAAAGCAGCAATTTCCATAAAATTACGCACTGCCTTAGTTATGGATTCTTAACCCATCAATGTCTCTCACTACTTTATGTAATACCGTAATCCCCAACGTAGAACGAGAATTAAATAATTAAATCGAATTCCATATTGAGAGTAGGATCCTATGAATATATTTCAACGCACAACTCTGGCACGATCTCGCCTACGTATATTCATTAGGTAGACAACTCATTGTCAATCACTCACCAATGACTCCTAATCTTGGTCTTGACTGTTGTGGGACATAGAAACTGGGCGACGCATGCTGTTCTAGGCTCGCGGCCTAGTTGGGAGTACGGAGTAGCCCGTGTGGGACTAAACCGGAGAGTGATGGAGTCGCCACCCGGTGTGAACCGGGAAAATGAGATTTAAGGCCGCACTCACCCCTCGCAAGGGAAGACCTCAAATCATTGGGTTCGGAATGGTCCCTTACTTATGCCACTTGTAATAACATGATTTGTGCAATAATCTAACCAAGCCTAAGCAACATATTTCCAAGGATGATTTACCCATAAGTTCGCATGCATATATCAATAAGTTCATCTAAATTTACATGTAACACATATCCAAATTTGCATACAGCCTATTTGCATGTAATCTATGTCTCAATTAGCATATAGATAAATTGACATACGGAAAGCATACAATTTCACATTGGTAGACACAAAAGCGCAAACAAATAACATTCATACAAGCATGCATATTAAGGAAAGACAATTAAGCGCATGACGGAATTAGATACCTAAAGTGGTACTACAAATGCATAAGGTAAAAAAAGAGACAACTATATACTAAAATAGACATGTCGTGACGTGATGAAAAGGACTCAGTGCAGTGGGTGTGCGTTCGTGCAGCGTTTGAGAACGCGTTCGAACGGTAAACAGAAGGTTCGCGTTCGTGTGGCGTTCGAGAACGCATTCGAACGGAACCAGACCTGATGCATGATGAAACCAAGAAAATGCATGCACATTCACGTAGCGTTCGAGAACACGTTCGAACGGTAAACAGAAGGTTTGCGTTCGTACATCGTTCGAGGACGTGTTCGAACGGAACCAGACCTGATGCATGATTAAACTAAAAATCTACGTGCGCGTTCGCGTAGCGTTCGAGAACGTGTTTGAACGGTAAACTGAAGGTTCGCGTTCGTGTGGCGTTCGAGAATGCGTTCGAACGGAACCAGACCTGATGCATGAAACACATACATAAACAAACAAATCCACTATGTAAGACCTCACGTATCCGATTGAACTCATCTCGCATCCAATTGAACATACACTATCCGGCGCAGCAAAGCATCGTGGTAAAATGATTTTAACCTCTCAAAATAAAGGACCTTTAAGCGCACTTACTAAGCCCATTCGTAAACAACATAATACATATATAAAGAAGTAAAGACAACAATATCGGACTTCGTGTATCCGATTGAACATATCTTACATTCAACCGAATATACATCAACCGGCGCGGCAAAGCATCGTGGTAAATGATTTTAACCCCTCAGAATATGGGACCTTTAATCCAACTTACTAAGCCCATGCGCTCGATCACGTCATACATAAAAAAATAAAGACAGTAATATCGGACTTCGTATACCCGATTGAACACATCTTACATTCAATCGAATATACATCGATCGGCGCGACAAAGCATCGTGGTATAGGATTTTAACCCCTCGGAATAGGGGACCTTTAATCCAACTTACTAATCCCATGCGCTCGATCACATCGTTACATAAAGAAATAACATACGGAAGTCAAGTAATGAATGACAAACAAATCAAAACAACATAAAACAAAATATGTGCCGTTTACTCAAGTGGTACGTGGAGTTGTATCCCGAGTACAGATCATACTACCGTCCATTCAGAATCGGCTATGAAATTTATGTCCGGGTTTCCATCCTATATACCACGAGAGGCGACAGATTTTTCATTTTATTCAAGGGCCACAACATACATCATTTTACAATATATGCATATTTATCTACTCAAGGGCCATAACATGCATTTTTAATATAGTAATCATGCGAACAAAAATCAATAATAATAAAGATAAAACTGAAAACAAGTGTGAAAAATACCCTCAGGTCTAACATTTTTTTGCCGACTTTCAGACTTACGTTGCACGGAGATCGGAAGGGTTAAAGCTCATCAACTTCTCCGGTTCACTGGTTTAGCGTCTTAGCTCACTGTTTTGCTGTTTTGCTTGCTGTTTGACCTCCGTTTTACTGCTGTTTGACCTCTATTTTGCTGTTGTTTTCTCTGTATTCTCTTCTTACTGTTTCCGGTCTTTAAAGCTACTATTTTTGCATTTTTTAGGGGTCTAAGGACTGTATTTTTCGGTTGTTTAAGGAGGCTAATGGTGCAGTTTTTTATGTTAATGTTTTAAGGATTTTAGGGACTGTTTTAAGGTGTTTTTCGGTGATATGGCTGCAGTTTTTGGCTGCTGTTTTGGTGTTTTAGTGGACTGTTTTGAAGGGTTATTTTCGGTGAAGTGAATGTGGAGATGAAGAGAATTGTTTGTGTTGCTTCTTGTTGCTGTATTCGTAAGAGTGCTAGGGTTTCTTGGGCATGTATGGGCGTGAATTGTGAGAGATTGGAGAAGGGGTTGGCTTTGGTTTTGGGTTGTTTATATAGACAAGGGTTAGGGCTTCCCCTTGTCTCACAAGGAATAGATTGGATTTGGTGTCAAACAAGGAAAGGATTTGATTGATTGGGGGTGCAAATTTTGGTGAATTAGGAAGGTTGAATATTTGATTTATCTTGTTTAGGCATGATAATGGTTAAGTAAGGTATATAATATTTGTGATTTATCTTAATTAGGTATGATTTAATTTAATGTTTTCTTTAATTTAGTATATAATATTTTGGATTAGGAAGTTACAATATTTTAATTTGGTATAATTATATTTTATGTCTTATTTAATTTGGTAAATGACTTAATTAATATTTTATTTAGTTAATATTTAATTTAATTTGGGTGTATTTTAGAGGCCATGGGCGTGTGGGCCTAGGTGGGTGTGAGCGTGGGCTTTGTCTTGGTAAGCTAGGTGTTGTGTTGGTTTGGTGAGTGGGTTTGGGCCAAGAGTGCTTTAAACGGAGGTCCAACAAGTGAGCCTGACGCTAAACAAGTGAATAAAAACTAATGAAACATCGATTCCCTTCCGACGACCATTTCCCGCAATATCCTTAACTAAAAAGGTAGTGCCTCCAACTGAGACTCTTCATCGGGTCTCACATGAAAAAATCAATGCCTAAAGTCGCCCCCACTTTGATGGGACTTGTGCAGTGTGTGACTTTGAACATTCCTATCAAAGTTATGCAATGCATTTTCACTTACCTGGCTCGTTTGCTGCCTCGAGCTGAGTTGGTGTTGCAGTGGACCTCGATCCTGAGACGTATCCAATAACTGCAACCGACAACGGGGGCACCTCGACCATGTGACGCATCCCGATTCCACTGGAAATGAGGGCCTCGCCCTCGAACAGATGATGTAGTGGGCCCTCGCCTTGGGACGCATCCCGAAACTACAATTGATGATGCAGTGGGCCCTCGACCCTGGGACGCATCCCGAAACTGCTGACGATGTGGGCCTCGCCCTCAAGCTGACATGATGTGGGGCCTCGCCCCCAAGCTGATATGGGCCTCGCCCCCGAGCTGACATGGTGTGGGGCCTCGCCCCCGAGTCGATATGGGCCTCGCCTCCTGGGACTTATCCTCGAAACTGAAGCTGTGCTGACGCTGCTTGGCTCATTTTTGCTGCTTTATCCTTTCTTGGAACCTGCGAACACAAAACAAAAACAAACACGAAGGGAATGCAATGTTACGTGTATGCATGAATGATTTTCTTATTCCGTTGGGTTAGGTCTTCTGCCAATTTCCTTGGTGACTGCTCGGTCTTCTCCCCCTCAGGCAAAGTACTGCTTCAATCTGTCTATGTTGATCGGCTCGGTGAACTCGTTCCCTTCCAAGTCTGATAGCCTCATTGCTCCATTTCCCATTACTTTATGCACTATGTAAGGCCCTTCCCAGTTAGGTCTGAACTTTCCTCTTGGATCTGTCGTCGACGGCTTTGATTGCTTAAGTACCAAATCACCCTTTCTGATCTTGGTGGGGCGTACTTTCTTGTTGAATGCTCGGGCTAGTCTCTTCTGATACAACTTCATGTGATACAAAGACTTCGTTCTCTTCTCATCCAGCAGTGCAAACTGATCAAACCTTTGTGCGGCCCACTCTTGTTCTGGTAATTCTGCCTATGCTAATACCCTCATAGACTGTATTTCCACTTCTACTGGCAATACTGCTTCCATTCCATAGACCAAAGTGTAAGGTGTGGCCCCTATTGCTATTTTTACTGATGTTCTGTACCCCCATAAAGCATATGGTGGTTTCTCAGCCCAATCTCTACAGTTCTCTGTCGTCTTGGCTAAAATCGTCTTTATAGTCTTGTTGGCTGCCTCAACTGCCCCATTTGCCTGCGGTCTGTACGGTGATGACTTGTGGTGGCCTATCCCGTATTTCTGTAACATTGCCTTCGTCTCTCCTTGAAACTGAACTTCGTTGTCTGTCACTACATGATGCGGCATACCATACCGACAAATGAGGTTCCGAGCTATAAACTTTGCCATCTGTTTTGTTGTAACATTGCGGAATGATTCGGCTTCCACCCACTTCGAGAAGTAATCTACTTCCATTACTATGAAGCGATGTCCATTCGATGCATTCGGTCGAATTTCTCCAATCATATCAATTCCCCATGCTGAGAAAGGCCACGGCTCTGACAACCCGTGCAACTCTGTGTGCGGCAAGTGATTCAAATTACCGTGTGCTTGACAATCATGACAGTGCTTTACCATCTTCGCGCAGTATGTTTCCATGGTTGACCAATAAAAACCTTGTCTCACTATCTTGCGGGACAGATTCAACCCGTTCATGTGCGGACCACATACCCCGGCGTGTACTTTTTCCATTACATGCCGAGCTTCTTTTTTTCTCAAACACTTCAACTGAATACCATTTGCTTGCCCCTTGTACAGTTCCCCTTTCAAAATCACATACTGGGAAGCTAACTTCTGAATGGCTATTCTGTCTTTTCTGCCTGCTCCCTCTGGGAGTTCCCCATGTTGCAGATACCTCTGAATGTCATAATACCAAGGTTTACCATCATCGACCTCTATTTCCAGAATTCTCTCTATCTCATAAACATGTCTTCTTGCTGTTGTCAGTATCAGTGGTCTCATCACTAACTTTTCTGGATTTTCCCAAGTCGCTGCATGTGTAGCCAATGCATCTTCCATCTGATTCTCTTCTCTTGGCAAGTGCTGAAACTTACAATCGAGGATAACCTGTGCCAACTTTCTGAGGTAAAAAAGGTAAGGTTTCAACCGTTCTTCTTTCAATTCCCATTCTCCTCGCATCTGCTGGACTACCAACATAGAATCTCCGTAGACTTCCACATTCTCGGCCTTCAAGGCTATCAATGCAGTCAAACCAGAAGCACATGCTTCATACTCGGCCATGTTGTTGGTTACTTTGAATGTCAACCTTTTGGCCAAAGGCAAGGTCTCTCCTTCGAGGGTCCCTATCACAATCCCAATTCCAGCTCCCTTGTAATTCACTGCTCCGTCAAAATACATTTTCCATCTCTGAACTGTTATTGCTTGGATCTCTTCATCTGGAAATTCAAACTTATACTAATCTCCTTCAATAGGTTGCAACGCCAGAAACTCTGCTACTGCTCGCCCCTTGATCACTTTGGTGGTGAGATACTCAATGTCGAACTCTGTCAGCAATACTAACCATCTACCCAATTTCCCCACTAGCGAAGGCACTGAATGCAAATATTTCAGAGGATTCTCATTTGCCACTACCTGGATCTTGTAAGACTGGAAATAATGTCGCAATTTTCTGGAAGCACATACCACTGCAAGATAGATCTTCTCTACTTCTTGATAACGAGCCTCATATGGGAGCATCTTGTTACTCAGATAGTAAACTGCATGTTCTATCCCTGTCTCATCTGCCTGTACCATCATTGCCCCCAGCGCTTCTGATTCTATGGCCAAATACAATATCAAAGGTCTGCCCAACCTCAGAGGTTTCAACACAGAAGGGTTTACCAAGTATTCTCTGATCTTGTCGAAAGCTGACTGACACTGCTCATTCCACTTTACCGGCTGATCTTTTCTCAATAGTTTGAAGATAGGCTCACACACTGACGTCAACTTGGCGATGAACCGACTGATGTACTGAATCTTCCCCAGGAATGCTCTGACTTCCTTCTCAGTCTTCAGTGCTGGCATCGCTGTGATTGCTTTGATCTTTTTAGAGTCTACCTCAATTCCTCCCATTCCCACTGTATGCCCCAGCAGCTTTCCTGACGTTACCCCAAACACACATTTCTTGGGGTTCAGCCGCAGGTTGTACTTGTCAACTCTCTGAAGGAACCTCTCCAGTGCTTTTATATGCCCAATTCTTGTCTCTGATTTCACCATCATGTCATCCACATACACTTCAATCTCTTTGTGCATCAGATCGTGGAACAATGTAGTGGCCATCCGCTGATACGTAGCTCCCGCATTCTTGAGCCCAAACGGCATTACCCTGTAACAATAAGTACCACACTCGGTAACAAAGGCAGTCTTGTGCTTATCTTCCTCAGCCATGAGCACCTGATTGTAACCTGAAAACCCGTCTGCAAATGAATACATAGCAGATAGAGCCGCACTATCAACCAGAACATCTATGTGCGGTAGTGGAAAATCATCTTTCGGGCAAGCCTTGTTGAGATCTCTGTAATCCATACATATTCTGACTTTCCAGTCTTTCTTCGACACTGGCACTATATTAGCCAACCACTCAGGATACTTTACTACTTCCAGGAACCCCACATCTATCTGTTTCTTAACATCCTCTCTGACTTTCTCAGCCCATTCTGGTCTCATCGTCGAAGTTTCTATTTTACTGGCCTCATATTCGGATAAGTTGGTATTGTGTGCTGGGCAATGTTTCTGTCTACCCCAGGCATGTCCTCATAGGACCAAGCAAACACTTTGGCATATCTGCCCAATACTTCTTCTAATTTATCCCTCTCTTCGGAGGTAACTTCACTTGCAATCAGAATTTCCTTGGGGTTCTCAAGTGTACCCAAGTTAAATGCAGTAGTAGTTCTGGCCGAACTGATATCAAATATGCTTGATTCGTGCAGAGTAAATGGGAATGACTCAAGCAAGTAAGCAAAAGAAATGTCTTTGTTATTGGATAATGCGGATGTACATTCAAACAAATCAGGAAGGTAAATGTCTTCATCATCTATAGACACTTCTTCCTCTGCAACCAGTTTCCTCAGGCTTTTTGTCCTCTCCCAGAGTCAGGCTCTCCAACTTCATCAATTCTTCTTCCAATTCTCTGTTCCACAGCTTCTTTAGTCAGCGGTTTCTCACCCAACAAATCCTGGAAGATCTCAAATCCAGGCACCACAATCCCATTAACTTCTATCGGTTCGGGCTCACCTTGATACCCTGAAGCCTTCACAAAGTACTCCATCAATTTCAGCCCTTTCTTTTTAACCTTCGGCTTTTCTTCATCAGATGTGTATCCCAAACCCTTCCGAGTAGTCTGTCCTCTGAAATCTGGCAATTTTGAACCTTCACCCGGTTCAAACCTCATTTTTTCATGATCCTAGCCACCCTAGGATCCACCCATTCCTCAAAAGTTGCTGACACCTGAAACCTCGTGAAAGGTTGTATCTCCAAGGCAGCCACAACATTATCTATCTCAGCTCGGATGGTAACAATCTCTCCCTCATACGGGAACTTAATCATCTGATGCAAAGTGGAAGGCACGCCCCCAAGTTTGTGAAACCAAGGCCTTCCTAACAACAAGGCAAAAGTGGTTGGGATGTCCAGCACTGTAAACTCAACTTCGTCCTCAATAGGACCAACCTTGACCGCTGCTACAAATGTACCCTCAACTCCTCGCTTACTGTCATCATAAGCTTTGATGGTCATATTGGAGGGGTCCAAATATGTTGCTTTCATACCCAGCTTTGCCAAAATCTTCAACGGGCACACATTAATGGATGAGCCGTCATCCACCATCACACAAGAGGTCATTTTACCCATCACTTCAGCTCTGATAAACAAAGGTCTATTATGATTTCTCCCCTCAGCTGGGAGTTCTTCCTCAGAAAAAGTGATTGTCTGCAAAGCCTCCTTTCGCACTGACCCAACAAACATTGCGGGGTTGGCATCTTCCGTCACCACTATCTTGCTTAAGGCCTCAACCATGGCCCGCCTGTGCTCCTGAGATGCACACAACAAATCCCATATACTCACTTGCGCTCGGGTTTTCCTCAACTGCTGTAGCACTACATCTCCCTCGGCACTTTCTGTATTCTCAGCCACTTCTCTACCCTCTGATAACACTTTTTTACCCTTATCAGTCATATCATTGTAGAAACGCACGCTGCATGTCATACCCCTCACTTCTTCTTCATCACTACTGGAGAAGTCTGCCCAGAAAATCTTCCCATGTTTGGTTTCATCTTCGCTGTTACTATCCCAAATCCCAAGGCAAACGGCTTGGAGGTCAAAGGATTTGAGGACAAGGTTCTCGGGTAGGCCAGAGTTTATCATATAGGTTGGGGGCGGGACATGTGGTAATTTGTGGTAAAGGGTTCTGGTGTGTGTTGGGGCATTCTGTTTCAGGGTCGGGTATCTTTTTGGAGTCTATCAGGTCCTGGATTTCATGGCGGAGTCGGGCGCAATTGTCGGTGTCATGGCCCTTTTGTTGGTGAAAGTAACAGTAAAGGTTTAGGTTATAATGTGATGGTGGGGGATTGGGTAATGGTTTGGCTTCCAAGGGTTTTAAGAGTCATTGCCTCTTCAATTTCTCTAGTACCTTTGACAGGGGTCTTCCCAATTGGAAAATTTCCGGTTCCGATGGCAGCAACTTCCGCAGAAAAAGGTTTAGTACCCGATGTCCCCCCAATAGCCTCCTACTTAAGCCATAAAACTTTCTGTTTCCGCCTCTTCCTCTTCAATGTCCATGACAGTTCCCTCAACTGCCGAAAGTCTGTAATCATGAGGTCATCCTCCTCAACTTGCTGTAAATGGAGGGCTTGGTGCCTTGATAATCATTTTAATCTGGTCCTTCTCCGAGGGCCTAGTCTGCATTTTCAACAACTGACCTCTCCATCGGTCCACATACTCCTTAAAACTCTCCTCCGATTTTTGCTTAACATTCTCTAGATCGCGGAGTGACAGATCGATCTCTAGGTCAGTGACATACTGCTTCAGGAAGGCATCAGCCAATTCCCTCCAATCTTCCTTCATTTTCTTCTCCAAACTGTGGAACCACACCACGGGAGCTCCCTCGAGTGACATTCCAAACATCTTCTGCACTTGGCGCTGAGATAGGCCAACTGAACTCATGACTGATACATACTGACGGAGATGCACTCTTGGATCCCCATTCCCATTAAACTTAGCCATATCAGGCATCTTGAACTATGCCGGCAACTGTTCTTCGAAAGTCAGCGTCTCATAATCCAGCAAATCCTCATTCTTACCCCTCATCCTGCGGGTAACCGTCTCAACTTGATCCCGGAGTTTCTGTAATTCTGCCTGAGACCCAGATACTCTGCCTGCTGCATACTCTGCCATATCATCATCAAAAGTGGGGATATCCTCCCCCAATCTGTTCGGAGGCTCCTCTTGCCTCACATCCCCAGAACTACCCCCAGCACGAGATCCAGCTATACCAGCCACAGCAGTAGTCAGGGCTTGCAACTGTTCAGTGATTTTGGCGAGACCGTTCTCTAACTGATCCATACGGGATACCTCGTTATCGGATTCACTCATGCTTGTTACTTCTCTTTAGTGAGCCTTGTCCATTCTCTAACCCAAACGGTATCTATGATGTCTTTTTGAGACATAGAGGGTGTTAACATGATGTATGTATATATGAGGTGCATGAGATGCATGTAAAAATAGAACATACTAAATCGATTAAAATTTTCAAACAAATCGGCCCATTATCATTTTAAGCTTTTGGGCTAACCGTCATAGGAGTGAACTCGTCCCAGTTTAAATGGCCCAACGAGTTCACATCTCATGGCAGGAGTCCAACTAAATCCAAATGGTAATGTTCCGAACACAAGCACAAAATGGCCCATCGATATTTAGAAGCCTTTGGCCCAATCGTCATAAGATACGTTCTTGTCCCAGTTTAAATGGCCCAACAAGCCCACATTCCATGACAAATGGTCCAAATGGATCCAAACGACGATGTTCCCAAACACAAGCATAAAAGAAAGGTAATGCAAACATAAAATAATAATTTCTATAGAGTGGCCCATCGATATTTCAGAAGCTTTTGGCCCAATTGTCATAGGATACGAACTCGTCCCAGTTTAAATGGCCCAACAAGCCCATATCCCATGATAAAAGGTCCGAATGGATCCAAATGACAATGTTCCCAAACACAAGCATACAAAAATAACTTCTACAGAGTGGCCCATCAACATTTTAGAAGCTTTTGGCCCAATCATCATAGGATACGAACTCGTCCCAGTTTAAATGGCCCAACAAGTTCGCATTTCTGACAAGAAATCCAAACTACATCCAAATGAGGATGGTCCACAAGCACAAGGAAATAGTTGCTGTAGGCCATATGACCCCGGTCTACTTGTGGGTTTGCGAGAGTGTAGACAAAGACTCTCGCTGGCGAAGGATTGCCCACAACTAGGTCTCCACACTCAATGGCTCGAGAGCGACCAATTGAGGGCACCTTTTTTATACCTTACAGTACGTGCCAACGAGTTATGGTGTGTGACTGACTGTCAAATGGATTTCCCGTTGTAGATTCCCCAGATGGAGGGTGGAGCGAGGCTCTCTTAAGTACCCTAGCCTCTTAGGCTCTTATCGCTTGGTGACAGGAATAAACAACGAGTCTTCCAAATTAGTCCATCACATAGGCCACAAGTAAGTGATTGTCTAGGTGCCTTCACAGCGTTTTCCTTATAGAAAGGTAGTGAATGAGGGAAGACACCACAACCATTACCTAGCCTTAAAGTGCATTTGATTTGATTAAACCCCTTTTAACCCACAGTAAACACAGTTAATTAAAGCACAAATCATAATATTACAAGACATTATTTCGGGGCCGATTCTCTATCCCCAGTGGAGTCGCCAGACTGTGGGAGACAGAAACTGGGCGATGCATGCTGTTCTAAGCTCGCTGCCTAGTTGGGAGTACGGAGTAGCCCGTGGGGGACTAAACCAGAGAGTGATAGAGTCGCCACCCGGTGTGAACCGGGAAAATGAGATTTAAGGCCGTACTCACCCCTCGCAAGGGAAGACCTCAAACCGTTGGGTTCGGAATGGTCCCTTACTTATGCCACTTGTAATAACATGATTTGTGCAATAATCTAACCAAGCCTAAGCAAACATAATTCCAAGGATGATTTACCCCTAAGTTCGCATGCATATATCAACAAGTTCATCTAAATTTACATGTAACACATATCCAAATTTGCATACAGCGTATTTGCATGTAATCTATGTCTCAATTAGCATAAAGATAAATGACATACGGAAAGCATATAATTTCAACATTGGTAGACACAGAAGCGAAACAAATAACATTCATACAAGCATGCATATTAAGGAAAGACAATTAAGCGCATGACGAAATTAGATACCTAAAGCGGTACTACAAATGCATAAGAGAAAAAAAAGACAACTATATGCTAAAATAGACATGTCGTGACGTGATGAAAAGGACTCAGTGTAGTGGGTGTGCGTTCGTGCAGCGTTTGAGAACGCGTTCGAACGATAAACAGAAGGTTCGCGTTCGTGTGGCGTTCGAGAACGCATTCGAACGGAACCAGACCTGATGAATGATGAAACCAAGAAAATGCGTGCACGTTCACGTAGCGATCGAGAACGCGTTCGAACGGTAAACAGAAGGTTCACGTTCGTACATCGTTCGAGGACGTGTTCGAACGGAACCAGACCTGATGCATGATTAAACTAAGAAACTACGTGCGCGTTCGCGTAGCGTTCGAGAACGCGTTTGAACGGTAAATAGAATTTCACGTTCGTTTGGCGTTTGAGAACACGTTCGAACGGAACCAGACCTGATGCATGCAACACATACATAAACAAACAAATCCATAATGTAAGACCTCACGTATCCGATTGAACTCATCTCGCATCCAATTGAACATACACTATCCGGCGCGGCAAAGCATCGTGGTAAAGGATTTTAACCTCTCAAAATAGAGGACCTTTAAGCGCACTTACTAAGCCCATGCGCAAACAACACAATACATATATAAAGAAGTAAAGACAACGATATCGGACTTCGTGTATCCGATTGAACATATCTTACATTCAACCGAGTATACATCAACCGGCGCGGCAAAGCATCGTGGTAAAGGATTTTAACCCCTCAGAATATGGGACCTTTAATCCAACTTACTAAGCCCATGCGCTCGATCACGTCATACATATAAAAATAAAGAACAGTAATATCAGACTTCGTGTATACCCTGTTGAACACATCTTACATTCAACCGAATATACATCGATCGGCGCGACAAAGCATCATGGTAAAGGATTTTAACCCCTCAGAATAGGGGACCTTTAATCCAACTTACTAAGCCCATGCGCTCGATCACATCGTTACATAAACAAATAACATGCGGAAGTCAAGTAACGAATGACAAACAAATCAAACAACATATAAAACAAATATGCGCCGTTTACTCAAGTGGTACGTGGAGTTGTATCCCGAGTACAGATCATACTACCGTCCATTCGGAATCGGCTATGAAATTATGATCCGGGTTTCCATCCTATATACCACGAGAGGCGACACATTTTTCATTTTATTCAAGGGCCACAACATACATCATTTTACAATATATGCATATTTATCTACTCAAGGGCCACAACATGCATTTTTAATATAGTAATCATGCGAAAAAACTCAATAAATATAAAAATTAAAACTGAAAACAAGTGTAAAAAATACCCTCAGGTCTAACCTTTTTTGCCGACTTTCAGACTTACGTGCACGGAGATCGGAATGGGTTAAAGCTCTCAACTTCTCTGGTTCACTGGATTAGCGTCTTAGCTCACTGTTGTTTAGCTCACTGTTTTGCTGTTTTGCTTGCTGTTTGACCTCCGTGTTTGCGCTGTTTGACCTCCGTATTGCTACTTACTGTTTTCTAGGTCTTTAAAAAGCTACTGTTTTGCATTTTTTAGGGGTCTAAGGGTTGTATTTTTCGGTTGTTTAAGGAGGCTAAGGGTGCAGTTTTTTATGTTACTGTTTTAAGGATTTTAGGGACTATTTTAAGGTGTTTTTTTTCGGTGATATGGCTGCAGTTTTGGGGCTGCTTGTTTTGGTGTTTTAGTGGAATGTTTTGAAGGTTTATTTTCGGTGAAGTGAATGTGGAGATGAAGAGAATTGTTTGTGTTGCTTCTTGTTGTTGTATGCGTAAGAGTGCTAGGGTTTCTTGGGCAAGTATGGGTGTGAATTGTGAGAGATTGGAGAGGGGGTTGGCTTTGGTTTTGGGTTGTTGTTTATAGACAATGGCTAGGGCTTCCCCTGTTCACAAGGAATAGATTGGATTTGGTGTCAAACAAGGAAATGATTTGATTGATGGGGGGGCAAATTTTGGTGAATTAGGAAGGTTGAATATTTGATTTATCTTGTTTAGGCATGATATTGGTTAAGTAAGTATATAATATTTGTGATTTATCTTAATTAGGTATGATTTTTTAATTATGTTTCTTTAATTTAGTATATAATATTTTGGATTAGGAAGTTACAATACTTAATTTGGTATAATTATATTTTATGTCTTATTTAATTTGGTAAATGACTTAATTAATATTTTATTTAGTTAATATTTATTTAATTAATATTAATTTAATTTGGTGTATTTTAGAGGCCATGGGCGTGTGGGCCTAGGTGGGTGTGGGCCTGGGCTTTGTCTTGGTAAGCTAGGTGTTGTGTTGGTTTGGTGAGTGGGTTTGGGCAAGAGTGCTTTAAACGGAGGTCCAACAAGTGAGCCTGACGCTAAACAAGTGAATAAAAATCTA
This sequence comes from Zanthoxylum bungeanum, assembly GCA_019454045.1. NCBI lineage: Eukaryota > Viridiplantae > Streptophyta > Magnoliopsida > Sapindales > Rutaceae > Zanthoxylum > Zanthoxylum bungeanum. The sequence goes on along the minus strand of SKCR01045143.1, from coordinate 58,909 downwards.
ATGAAACACTGATTTCCTTCCGACGATCGTTTCCCGTAATATCCTTAACTAAAAAGGTAGTGCCTCCAACTGAGACTCATCATCGGGTTTCACATGAAAAAATGCAATGCCTACAACCGTTTCTCGTTATGACAGCTTTAGCACGTTCACAAGAAGGCGTATCAAGGCTTCAATTGCCAATGACAAACTCAAGCTACCGATGTAGTCCTGACAACTTTGGCACATTCAGGATTTCCAATTTCACTTGAATTTGTCTAGTATCAAATATACATCTGACATGGATAAAATTCTATCAACTACACCCTCAATGCTTTGGCACTTTCTCGGATACAGCCATAGAAAGATACCCATAAACCGTATTGACAAGACGAACCAAGAAACATGCATCCAATACACGTTACTTTACTACCTTATTTAAGCGGGATATTCCATAAGAAAGCATTGTTCTACATCATATGCATAATTTTAATCTAAATCATTTTATAAACAAATCAATTCTACCTATATAAAACATAACATAACTTAACTATTAAATTTTCGTTACGTTTCCTGTTAGCGTAGTACCGAAAAGTCAAGAAACATATGGATTACGTGCATGTGCAAACATCAAAATAGGATTATATATCATCTATCAAGCAAGATAAATGTAATGGATGAAGGATCATACCTGCTCTGATACCATTTTTGTTGGGGTTTTGGGCAAAAGGCGTGGCGAAAGCGCTGTTCGGGCGAAATCGTAATTTTTAAACTTTTTAAATTACCGAATGAATTATTCAATATCCCATTTGAATAATTCATTCATATTACACCTAAACATATTTATTCGATATCAAATAACGACATAAACACTAAGAAACGTCACGAAAATTTTACGAAAAATGGCATAAAACGCGTTTTTGACCGAACCGACCACCCAATACACATGAGGGCTTACCAGGTCAGCCCCAATAGTATTAGGGCAGTTCATGGGCTGCCCGAAGAGTGACTATTTCACTGTTTGGGCAGCTATCACCCGGTTGGCTCAAAAGTCACTCGGTAACGCCGTTTTTCACCGTTTTCACTTATTTCAACTCCGAAATAATTTCCGGCAATTGTTCCAACACCCAAAACACATCCAATACATTCAAATGACATCATTTTCTTCACAATCAACCCAATTTTCCAGATCTGATTTTGCAACAAAAATAATCAATTTTTCATGCTTTAATCCAATACTTTACACATTATGTGAAGCTCTAGGGCATATATCCCAACAACATCTGTTCGATTCTGACTAGTACTCTACTTGTCTTTTCCTTCCACATAAATTTTGAATTAGAGAATGAATTTTTTTGGTAGGATAATGTAATAATCTATAAAGTTTAACCGGTTTCAACATGGATTTTACCGGATTGATTTGAATGTGATGGAAATTTTCCGAATTCAAGTTAGTTAAATTAATAGATAAATTCAATAATTATTTTTGTGGTTGATAATCCTCCATGTCATAGTTATTTATTCCAGGAGAAATGACTGGTTTGAATTCTAATACATATAAATAAAGGAATTAGTAAGATTAAAAATAATATAATTTTTTATTTAGTATTATCTAGACTTTTCCAATGACTAAATAAAAACTTAAAGGCTTGTCTCTCTCTCTCCCTAAAGGCCACGAAAACTCCCACATCCATAGCCACTTTCACGGCAACTTCAAAGCAGAATTCACAGCTCCCCTTGTTCGAATTTTCATATCCCTCACCAATAAATTTCATTCCTCTAGCTCCCTAGTATAATGTGGGGTTCCATTGGTGCAAGAAAAGTAAGTAAAATGAAGCCCCTAAATCTCTCCCACCATGGCCGAACCTTGAAGGAAATTGGAGATTTTTGAATTTATAAGGTAATAACCTTCAATTACTTGTTTCTTTGATTGATTAATTAACTGAGAGAATTTTACTTGAAATGTTGTTTAAGTTATATCTTTATAATGCATAAAATGTGTTTAATTAGTTTGTTTTGATTTGCTTGGGTAATTAGAAATTGATGCATCTTAGAATATTGGAAGGCAGATGGTTCTTGGGTATATTAAGTGGTTATTGTGATTGTGAGAGTTTTATCCTATTTGACATAACTTAATTTTACAAGAACAAATTTATTTAATGTTTTCTTTCTATGAGAGTTATGATTTTAATAAATTATTAATGTTGCTTATTTATTTTTGGACCCTCCCCAGATATACTACCAGGATACCATGTGCACATGCATGATTATAGATTTGGGACTAGGGAATGACAATACGTAATGTCCATAAATCCCCTTTTTCCTGAGATGCCACATTTCTGAGTGCAGTTTCAGTGTCTTTGGTGGACGGCGATACATAACGCTCGTATGCGGTAGCTATTTATCATATAGGTGTGTGGGGGAGGGTGATAAGTAATGTTCTCATACATAAGTTTTTCTACGGAGATGATTTCAGTTTTATAAATAGTTTTAAAGTTGTGATTATTCTTTCAGTGGCAAGATTTCGCAAGCCCTTGATTTATTCCACACTTATTTACAGCGTTTTCTGATTACAATTTTATTTGTTTTGTAGCTTCATTCTCTAAGTTCATTAGAACTCACCCGCTACTTTACAGATTTTGTAAAATGTTCTACCTGGTGCGCCATTGCAGACTATGGAGACATAAGCTAAGAAAATGAGATACACTGTAGTCATTGGGATTGAGTCGGTCCACCATGTATAACATGTAGTCATACATTCAGATAGAATGTAATTAATGTCTTTTTCGAGTTGATGTTTAGATGTGTAAGAGCACATATATGACTAGAAACATCATAGTATGAGTTTTTTATGGTATTATAAAACATCATAGATAAAATATTTCAGCATGTGCATTCATATATATATATATATATATATATATATATATATATTATATATATATATATATATATATAATTGTGTGTGTGTGTATTATATATTTCTGGCTTAGTATTTTTTTCATTAGATGCATGAGTTAGTTATATTTGACTAGAAACATCTCTGGATTGGGGATGTTACAAAGTTTGAATCAGAGCATGGTCTAAGGGTCAGCGACTGCAGTGAGAGAGTGTCAATGTCTTGTACATGTAGTGTTTCTTTGTTTATGGAGTACTCATATACAATGGGCTATCTCGAGAGTTTCTTATTCATCGAATATGTCTTATTCCATTCTAGTATAGAACATCTTGTGAATTTAAATTACCCCATTCATTTTCTTTTCGTATATAAATATTATACCACCTAGAGGTAGACCAATAAGTATTGTTGCATCGAGTGATGCTGAGTCAGAGCGGAGGTTAGTAGCACCTCATACTAAGCCATTAATAGGACTTAAGGCTAAGTCTGTCCACAAAGGAGGTGTTGGAGATGCTGGGGATAAACCAGCTATTCAGCCTATAGATGTAGTAGTTGTAGGTAAACAATAACTTCATCATTTGGTGGATACTGTAGTACAGTTACTTACCTGTTAGCAACAGCCTCTTGGCCTAGTGTTGGAAGCCATATTACCTCCAGTACCTATGCCGCCACCACCAACTATACCAGACTCCACCTTCCATCAGGCAAGATGTCCTACCCTACCATAACAGCCACCTCCAGTGTTGGTACACAGCGACATGAGCTATTAGTTTCATTACATGATTTTTGAAAGCTTCATCCATGTACATTTACAAGAGTAGAGCCATCACTGGAGAGAGTTTTAGGAATTTGTGAATTTTCAGTTGAGAGATGTAGAATACACTTGGTTCACTACTTTTCGAGACACAGTCGACGCCCAAGTGCTCCCCCATTAGCTTGGACAGAGTTCATCATAACATTATTATTCAGATTTCTGCCTCGGAGCATTAGAGATGCAAAAGCTCAGGAGTTCAAGCAACTAGTGTAGGAGGATTAGATATTAGTGTCAGAGTATAACATATATTTCAGAAGAGAGGAGATAAAATGTAATATCCCGAGTTTTTAAAATATTACGGGATGATATTTGGATCAATCTTAAGGTTTCAATATGAAATAAAATAGAGATTAAAATTTTAAATGATGAATTTTAGGTCGAAATGTTTTAAAGTCGAGTTTTATTGCACTGAGAATCGCGTGATTTCGAGAATCGGTTACGTGAATTTTGTATATTTTCTATATGAAGAATGTTTGTTCTTTTTTCTAAAAAAATAGCAAAAGAACTATAATTGAGTGATACTTGAACCATTAGGCTTTTTTCGAGATAAACAACTTTCATATTGAACACTTTTCGAAATTATAATCAGAAAGACCTCAACAATGCAAATTTCCATAAGAGTGCAATGTCACAGACCTAAATGCAATTTCATGGGGACTTGAATGTAATTAAAAAAAATTTAGTACATAAACCCATGTGTTTTCAAAAATTACTAAATGGACAAAACTTATACCCATGTGGCACGACACGGCCATCCAACCCATGTCGATAGTACGACGACTCCAAAAGATATGCTTGACCACCATGAGTCGATTGGTGGCCGGAGACGGTGGAAATGAGGGGAAAATCATGTGTTTTTTTTATATCTCGGTCCCAGCGAGTACTTCGATCCATGTGTCGAGCCCTTACCAAATCCAAATGCGCCATAAACAGTAATATTCATGATCGTGGTTGCTCTGATTCAAATTCCATCGATTCTTATGCACTCATTGGAGTTTTAGGAATCCTTTGGTGCCCTCGGAAGTTAGATAACAAACCTTGGTAAAAATTCTTTACTTTAACGCTATCAGATGCTTCCTGTAGATTCATAGAGCAACATATTGATAACATATATATATATAATATATATTATATATATATATATATTAAGTTAATTGGGTAGAATGTATTGAATATGTATTTTTTATATAATTCAAATGATATCAAAATGAATTAGATCGATCCGATAATTATGTAAGTTTATGGTGAAATCCGATTTCGTGTATGTCAGTGTGTCGATGAACGTAATGACATATATGGCTTAGTTATGATGAAATAATTATAACACCCCAATTCGAAGATGTTACCGGCAGGGAATAGTTTGTTCTATTCCCCTGAGCCTCTGTCTTTCTTGATGAGTGATAAATGTATCACTATTTCCCACTCATTTAACTTAATATTTTGTATAGTTTCTTGAGTTTTGTGAATATTTTGATGTGTTTTGTGTTATTTTGTAGATAAATAAAGTTTCAGGACATTCTAGAGGTGATTTGGAGCAAAACTGTGAAATTTGGTGAAATTTGGCAAAAAGGGTATTTTGGTAATTTTGGACGTCCCGACACAAATTTTGGTAATTTTGGGCATCCCGACACCAAAATAAAGTTTCAAGATATTCTGGAGGTGATTTGGAGCAAAATTGTGAAATTTGGCAAAAAGGGTATTTTGGTAATTTTTGGCGTCCCGACACCGAGGGTATTTTGGTAATTGCACCACCATGCCACATGTCAAAGATTCAACGAGCCGTCATTTTTAGCACACCATGCCATGTGTCGAAAATTCAGCGATCCAAAAAAAATAATAATAAAAAATAAAAATCAGAAAAATAATAAAAAATAAAAAATCAAAAAATAATAATAAAAAATTAGATTTTTTGCCTATAAATAGATTTCGAATTTTTAGTTTCAAATGTACCAAATCCTCTGTAAATACTTATATAATAAAGAGTTCTTCATATTTTCTTCTTTTATTCAGTTTTATTTACGCTTTGTAGTAGTAATTATATCCATCCATGGGGAGTAACCTCACCATGCTTAGGTAATAAGGTAATTCTTTTACTTTTACTATTTAGATTAATCTCCCTTAAAATATAATATATAAACTATTTAAAATCTGAATTAATAAAGGATACCGCCATTCTAGGTCGGTTGGTTTAAGTTTATATTTTTGTTCCGCCTTATGGCTGGTATATTTGAATTTGACTTAATCAGGATACCGCCATTCCGGACGGTTGGTTTAAAATATCACAAGATTATATATTATATTATTGGGAGATATCTAAATAGTATATAGTAGAAGTTATTTCTTTTTACCTTAGCATTTCATTTATTTATTTTAATTACTTTCTGCAATTTCATTTTCTGTCTTTTAAGTTTATATCAGCTTTAGTTATGTGTTGTAAATAAGTTAAATATCTAGGGTTGTGATTAAATCTAATATCACCGGATTTAAAAAGGGTTAGATTATAGTTTGGGTAATTAAAGAGTTATTTGTTGAGTCATAATCTTAATGCTTTTTTATTAACTGATCACTAATAAAATTGATTAGATAAAACTTAAAATGAACTAGACATAGAGATTTTAAGTTTAAAGACCTTATACTCAACAACTCACGATCTTCTTTAAGGATAGATAAACCTTTAATAGATTTCCTTACAGGATAGACATATACCTGTCGGGCGGGGTAATCAATAATTGGAACTTAACCTTAATGAATCTAGGTAATTTAATTGACATAGACATATGGTTCAATTGGATTATAACTAGGTATTTGTAAATGATCATTCGAAAGAGGCTTTTACATAATTTAGTGTTCCGGATTAATAATTCAATAATTATCCAACTATGATTTAACTACTTCATCTTTTAATTGATATTAGAAAGATTCACAACCCTAGATCTTTGAGTCTTTTATTTTCCTTAGTATTTTCTTTTGTCTTTTTATTTATTTACTTATTTAGCAAATCTACAAAATCAAATCAATCAAGCAATCAATTCCATTCTCTTTATAATTAGATATCTGTAATTAAATAGTATCAACAATTAATAACAACAGTATGAATTAAGTCCTCGTGGGATCGATATTTTTATACTACTTGAACGATACGTGCGCTTGCGTTATACGTGTGTGTTTACGCGGTCAAGTTTTTGCGCCGTTGCCGGGGACTTATATTTCTTAAGTTATTAATTTTGAAGCTATCTAATTTACTTATATCTAATTTTCTTTTATCTGTACTTTTTATTTCTTTCTTTTGTGTTCAGGTGATTGAAAAAATGGAACATTTTGAAACATTACGAGCTTTAATAGAAAAAGATACACCCCAAATCAAGGAGCAACAGTCTAGTTTTCTGAGGCCTGTTGTCCAGCTCAACAACTATCACTGGAAGCCAGAACCAAGCAACACTACATTTGCTCATCAGAATGAAATGGGGAGATGTGTAATATGTGATGGTAACCACTCGAGCGATCAATGTATATACCTTTCAGAGTGGCAGAATTATTGGAATCATTCAAGGAATCACTGGAGCAACAAAAGTTAAAAAGGTGGCACAAGCATTGAATGAGACAAAACTCTTTTTGCCACTTTACCGTTGGAAGAGACCCTTCAAAAGCAACGCTCACGGGATTGTCTTTAATAGGACATCCAAAACGACGCTGAAACCGCCTTGACAAATGGATTTCAGTCACGTCTGGCTGAAGACGAAAAATTTAGCGCTAGCAGGGAGGCAACCCATGCAATTTATTATAGATCTTAACCTTTAATTTTCCTGTAGATTTTCAGCTAATCAGGTATGATCTTCTAAACTCTTCTTTTACTGTTTAAGACATTGAAAAATACAAAAAAATTAAAAAATTAATAAAAACAAAGGGCATATTTAAAGCTAGGTAATGGTTTGGTGTCTTCCTTCACTCACTACCTTTTTATAAGGAAAAGCTGTGGAGGCACCTAGATAATCATTCACTTGTAGCGTGTTGTGACAGACTAGTTTGGAGGACTCGTTGTTTATTCCTGACAACAAGCGATAAGAGCCTAAGGGGCTAGGGTACTTAAGTGAGCCTCGCTCCACCTTCCCTCTGGGGAATCTACAACGGGAAGTCCATTCGACAGTTAGTCACACACCAGAAATTCGTTGACACGTACCATAAGGTATAAAAAAGGTGCGTTCACTTGGTCGCTTGAACCCTTGAGTGGGGAGTCTTAGTTGTGAACAATCCTTCGTCAGCGAGAGTCTTCAAAAAAAAAAAAACACATGAAAATTATAGTTTTATGACTAGTAGAAATATGTGGTTGTTATGTTGACTAAAAAGATGAAATTGGTAAGAAATAGTTGTGTAAGGAATTTCCACTCCTGAGACGTATTTCAAACCTAATTCAAAACAAGTTAATTTTTGTTTATTCACTTTTGAATTATTTAATCTGTAAGTTCTCCATAAAACTGACTAAAATGGATCTTCATATACTTAGTTGGCAGATATTATCAACATGCATGGTAACATACGGACATAGGATAAAATTGAAAAGATTGTAATATTCAGTGTTATAGTTTAATTGGAGAAGCATCTCAAAAAAAAAGTGATGGAATAAAAAAAAATGTATGAGATCCGAGTTATTAAGTCTGTAAGGGATTTTTATACCTAGTGCCCTAAAACCAACTGGTTGGGAGTCATTGGCCCAAAGCTCGTTACATGGATCAAAATGATGAAATAAAAAAAAAAAAATATATATATATAATATATATATATATATATATCTGAAATCTGAGTAATTAAGTCCTTAGGGGTGTCTTAACACCTGATGCCCTAAAGCCAACTGGTTTGGGAGTCACCGACCTAAAGCTCGCTACATAGATGGAAGATATTGTATATAAATAAAAAATAGAGAAAAGAAAAAAATCAAAGAAAAAATCAGAAAAATCAAAAAATTTATTCCATTACTACAAAAGGTGTGAAATCTGATAAAACTTTAGGACAAAAATATTACTCTTTTATCAACTGCACTTATGACTGTTATGGGCGAAATGAGTTGTTTAATATTATGTTGGTTGTGTATATGAAGAATGGTAAATATAATCGGAGAATTTACTTATTCAGTAATTTAGAATGAAATAAAACAACTAATAACTTGGAGTAGAAGTTTCACCTAATTAGTCACTAACTTCTTTATTCTATTTTCTCTTGTCTTTTTGCTTTTGTGTGCATTAGTTTCACTACCTTTTACTTTTATAAAATGTTTGTGGGTATCATTGCTGTAAACCTTCACGAGACTACAACTCGTCCACTAGGGACACCTAGGGGTTTAAAGGCTTGTTGCATATGCTAAATGCAATCGTGATCCCTACGAAAGTGGCTTAGTTAATTTTTATTATGTTATTTTATTTTGCTCGAGGACTAGCAAAATGTTAGGTTTGGGGGTGTGATGAGTGATAAATGTATCACTATTTCCCACTCATTTAACTTAATATTTTGTATAGTTCTTGAGTTTTGTGAATATTTTGATGTGTTTTGTGTTATTTTGTAGATAAATAAAGTTTCAGGACATTCTAGAGGTGATTTGGAGCAAAACTGTGAAATTTGGTGAAATTTGGCAAAAAGGGTATTTTGGTAATTTTGGACGTCCCGACACAAATTTTGGTAATTTTGGGCATCCCGACACCAAAATAAAGTTTCAAGATATTCTGGAGGTGATTTGGAGCAAAATTGTGAAATTTGGCAAAAAGGGTATTTTGGTAATTTTTGGCGTCCCGACACCGAGGGCATTTTGGTAATTGCACCACCATGCCACATGTCAAAGATTCAACGAGCCGTCATTTTTAGCACACCATGTCATGTGTCGAAAATTCAGCGATCCAAAAAAAATAATAATAAAAAAATAAAAATCAGAAAAATAATAAAAAAATAAAAAATCAAAAAATAATAATAAAAAATTAGATTTTTTTGCCTATAAATAGATTTCGAATTTTTAGTTTCAAATGTACCAAATCCTCTGTAAATACTTATATAATAAAGAGTTCTTCATATTTTCTTCTTTTATTCAGTTTTATTTACGCTTTGTAGTAGTAATTATATCCATCCATGAGGGAGTAACCTCACCATGCTTAGGTAATAAGGTAATTCTTTTACTTTTACTATTTAGATTAATCTCCCTTAAAATATAATATATAAACTATTTAAAATCTGAATTAATAAAGGATACCGCCATTCTAGGTCGGTGGTTTAAGTTATATTTTTGTTCCGCCTTATGGCTGGTATATTTGAATTTGACTTAATCAGGATACCGCCATTCCGGACGGTTGGTTTAAAATATCACAAGATTATATATTATATTATTGGGAGATATCTAAATAGTATATAGTAGAAGTTATTTCCTTTTACCTTAGCATTTCATTTATTTATTTTAATTACTTTCTGCAATTTCATTTTCTGTCTTTTAAGTTTATATCAGCTTTAGTTTGTGTGTTGTAAATAAGTTAATATCTAGGGTTGTGATTAAATCTAATATCACCGGATTAAAAAGGGTTAGATTATAGTTTGGGTAATTAAAGAGTTATTTGTTGAGTCATAATCTTAATGCTTTTTTATTAACTGATCACTAATAAAATTGATTAGATAAAACTTAAAATGAACTAGACATAGAGATTTTAAGTTTAAAGACCTTATACTCAACAACCCCCGATCTTCTTTAAGGATAGATAAACCTTTAATAGATTCCTTACAGGATAGACATATACCTGTCGGGCGGGGGTAATCAATAATTGGAACTTAACCTTAATGAATCTAGGTAATTTAATTGACATAGACATATGGTTCAATTGGATTATAACTAGGTATTTGTAAATGATCATTCGAAAGAGGCTTTTACATAATTTAGTGTTCCGGATTAATAATTCAATAATTATCCAACTATGATTTAACTACTTCATCTTTTAATTGATATTAGAAAGATTCACAACCCTAGATCTTTGAGTCTTTTATTTTCCTTAGTATTTTCTTTTGTCTTTTTATTTATACTTATTTAGCAAATCTACAAAATCAAATCAATCAAGCAATCAATTCCATTCTCTTTATAATTAGATATCTGTAATTAAATAGTATCAACAATTAATAACAACAGTATGAATTAAGTCCTCGTGGGATCGATATTTTTATACTACTTGAACGATACGTGCGCTTGCGTTATACGTGTGTGTTTACGCCGGTCAAGTTTTTGGCGCCGTTGCCGGGGACTTATATTTCTTAAGTTATTAATTTTGAAGCTATCTAATTTACTTATATCTAATTTTCTTTTATCTGTACTTTTTATTTCTTTCTTTTGTGTTCAGGTGATTGAAAAAATGGAACATTTTGAAACATTACGAGCTTTAATAGAAAAGATACACCCCAAATCAAGGAGCAACAGTCTAGTTTTCTGAGGCCTGTTGTCCAGCTCAACAACTATCACTGGAAGCCAGAACCAAGCACTACATTTGCTCATCAGAATGAAATGGGGAGATGTGTAATATGTGATGGTAACCACTCGAGCGATCAATGTATATACCTTTCAGAGTGGCAGAATTATTGGAATCATTCAAGGAATCACTGGAGCAACAAAAGTTAAAAAGGTGGCACAAGCATTGAATGAGACAAAACTCTTTTTGCCACTTTACCGTTGGAAGAGACCCTTCAAAAGCAACGCTCACGGGATTGTCTTTAATAGGACATCCAAAACGACGCTGCTGAAACCGCCTTGACAAATGGATTTCAGTCACGTCTGGCTGAAGACGAAAAATTTAGCGCTAGCAGGGAGGCAACCCATGCAATTTATTATAGATCTTAACCTTTAATTTTCCTGTAGATTTTCAGCTAATCAGGTATGATCTTCTAAACTCTTCTTTTACTGTTTAAGACATTGAAAAATACAAAAAAATTAAAAAATTAATAAAAACAAAGGGCATATTTAAAGCTAGGTAATGGTTTGGTGTCTTCCTTCACTCACTACCTTTTTATAAGGAAAAGCTGTGGAGGCACCTAGATAATCATTCACTTGTAGCGTGTTGTGACAGACTAGTTTGGAGGACTCGTTGTTTATTCCTGACAACAAGCGATAAGAGCCTAAGGGGTTAGGGTACTTAAGTGAGCCTCGCTCCACCTTCCCTCTGGGGAATCTACAACGGGAAGTCCATTCGACAGTTAGTCACACACCAGAAATTCGTTGACACGTACCATAAGGTATAAAAAAGGTGCGTTCACTTGGTCGCTTGAACCCTTGAGTGGGGAGTCTTAGTTGTGAACAATCCTTCGTCAGCGAGAGTCTTCAAAAAAAAAAAAAACAATGAAAATTATAGTTTTATGACTAGTAGAAATATGTGGTTGTTATGTTGACTAAAAAGATGAAATTGGTAAGAAATAGTTGTGTAAGGAATTTCCACTCCTGAGACGTATTTCAAACCTAATTCAAAACAAGTTAATTTTTGTTTATTCACTTTTGAATTATTTAATCTGTAAGTTCTCCATAAAACTGACTAAAATGGATCTTCATATACTTAGTTGGCAGATATATCAACATGCATGGTAACATACGGACATAGGATAAAATTGAAAAGATTGTAATATTCAGTGTTATAGTTTAATTGGAGAAGCATCTCAAAAAAAAAAGTGATGGAATAAAAAAAATGTATGAGATCCGAGTTATTAAGTCTGTAAGGGTATTTTAATACCTAGTGCCCTAAAACCAACTGGTTTGGGAGTCATTGGCCCAAAGCTCGTTACATGGATCAAAAATGATGAAATAAAAAAAAAAAAAAATATAATATATATATATATATATATATATATCTGAAATCTGAGTAATTAAGTCCTTAGGGGTGTCTTAACACCTGATGCCCTAAAGCCAACTGGTTTGGGAGTCACCGACCTAAAGCTCGCTACATAGATGGAAGATATTGTATATAAATAAAAAATAGAGAAAAGAAAAAAATCAAAGAAAAAATCAGAAAAATCAAAAAATTTATTCCATTACTACAAAAGGTGTGAAATCTGATAAAACTTTAGGACAAAAATATTACTCTCTTATCAACTGCACTTATGACTGTTATGGGCGAAATGAGTTGTTTAATATATTGGTTGTGTATGTGAAGAATGGTAAATATAATCGGAGAATTTACTTATTCAGTAATTTAGAATGAAATAAAACAACTAATAAACTTGGAGTAGAAGTTTCACCTAATTAGTCACTAACTTCTTTATTCTATTTTCTCTTGTCTTTTTGCTTTTGTGTGCATTAGTTTCACTACCTTTTTACTTTTATAAAATGTTTGTGGGTATCATTGCTGTAAACCTTCACGAGACTACAACTCGTCCTCTAGGGACACCTAGGGGTTTAAAGGCTTGTTGCATATGCTAAATGCAATCATGATCCCTACGAAAGTGGCTTAGTTATTTTTATTATGTTATTTTATTTTGCTCGAGGACTAGCAAAATGTTAGGTTTGGGGGTGTGATGAGTGATAAATGTATCACTATTTCCCACTCATTTAACTTAATATTTGTATAGTTTCTTGAGTTTTGTGAATATTTTGATGTGTTTTGTGTTATTTTGTAGATAAATAAAGTTTCAGGACATTCTAGAGGTGATTTGGAGCAAAACTGTGAAATTTGGTGAAATTTGGCAAAAAGGGTATTTTTGTAATTTTGGACGTCCCGACACAAATTTTGGTAATTTTGGGCATCCCGACACCAAATAAAGTTTCAAGATATTCTGGAGGTGATTTGGAGCAAAATTGTGAAATTTGGCAAAAAGGGTATTTTGGTAATTTTTGGCGTCCCGACACCGAGGGTATTTTGGTAATTGCACCACCATGCCACATGTCAAAGATTCAACGAGCCGTCATTTTTAGCACACCATGCCATGTGTCGAAAATTCAGCGATCCAAAAAAAATAATAATAAAAAAATAAAAATCAGAAAAATAATAAAAAAATAAAAAATCAAAAATAATAATAAAAAATTAGATTTTTTTGCCTATAAATAGATTTCGAATTTTTAGTTTCAAATGTACCAAATCCTCTGTAAATACTATATAATAAAGAGTTCTTCATATTTTCTTCTTTTATTCAGTTTTATTTACGCTTTGTAGTAGTAATTATATCCATCCATGAGGGAGTAACTCACCATGCTTAGGTAATAAGGTAATTCTTTTACTTTTACTATTTAGATTAATCTCCCTTAAAATATAATATATAAACTATTTAAAATCTGAATTAATAAAGGATACCGCCATTCTAGGTCGGTTGGTTTAAGTTTATATTTTTGTTCCGCCTTATGGCTGGTATATTTGAATTTGACTTAATCAGGATACCGCCATTCCGGACGGTTGGTTTAAAATATCACAAGATTATATATTATATTATTGGGAGATATCTAAATAGTATATAGTAGAAGTTATTTCCTTTTACCTTAGCATTTCATTTATTTATTTTAATTACTTTCTGCAATTTCATTTTCTGTCTTTTAAGTTTATATCAGCTTTAGTTATGTGTTGTAACTAAGTTAAATATCTAGGGTTGTGATTAAATCTAATATCACCGGATTTAAAAAGGGTTAGATTATAGTTTGGGTAATTAAAGAGTTATTTGTTGAGTCATAATCTTAATGCTTTTTTATTAACTGATCACTAATAAAATTGATTAGATAAAACTTAAAATGAACTAGACATAGAGATTTTAAGTTTAAAGACCTTATACTCAACAACCCACGATCTTCTTTAAGGATAGATAAACCTTTAATAGATTTCCTTACAGGATAGACATATACCTGTCGGGCGGGGGTAATCAATAATTGGAACTTAACCTTAATGAATCTAGGTAATTTAATTGACATAGACATATGGTTCAATTGGATTATAACTAGGTATTTGTAAATGATCATTCGAAAGAGGCTTTTACATAATTTAGTGTTCCGGATTAATAATTCAATAATTATCCAACTATGATTTAACTACTTCATCTTTTAATTGATATTAGAAAGATTCACAACCCTAGATCTTTGAGTCTTTTATTTTCCTTAGTATTTTCTTTTGTCTTTTTATTTATTTACTTATTTAGCAAATCTACAAAATCAAATCAATCAAGCAATCAATTCCATTCTCTTTATAATTAGATATCTGTAATTAAATAGTATCAACAATTAATAACAACAGTAGGAATTAAGTCCTCGTGGGATCGATATTTTTATACTACTTGAACGATACGTGCGCTTGCGTTATACGTGTGTGTTTACGCCGGTCATTTCTGTCAATACTAAACTCATTTCATGTATAAACTCATGCACGGGACCGTTGCCCATCTCAACATCATAAATGCATAATATTTTTCAAACTAAACACTCAAACTCACTACACATCACAACTTTAGTAATGACCACTTATAACTCTTTACATGTGTATTCTTTACTAAACAAACTATATGATATATGACATTTTCTAACACTGACTGAACTAAAACCTGACTCGACTTAGTGGACCAAACCCTCTAGTGATTTCCATCTGTATCCATCATCTCGAGCTCGTACTCTGGGAATTTCTGTAAAATAGAGAAACTGGGAGTGGAGGGTTAAATCTTTTGAAAGATCTAAGCGAGTGGATAGTTTAAAACAGAAACTCGAGTTCTTAAAATATTTGTTAATCTTAAAACAAAATTATCTCAAAATTTATGGTCTTTTTTGAAATCTCTTTTCTGACTGTGAAACTCTGAGCTTTTCTAGAAAACTGGATTCTTTTAAAAAAAAACTATCTTCTGGAAAACCTTTTTCATAAAACTATGCTTTAGTGAAATTATATATTGTCTCTGAAAATCTAGCTCCGAAAAATATAATTCTGAAAACTGTCTCTGGTCTTTGAAAATCCTGACGCATAGGGGCGTTACGTATCACCTTCCCCCCCATACGCCTAACTAGAGCCAGGAGTGTAAATCCATGACATTGGGGCGTTACGTAACGTCGTCCCTCAAAGCATGCCACTACATGTCCCTTAAACTAGTGGTCTTGGGGGGTTACGTATCGCCGTCCCCCATGCCACTGAACTAGAACCAGAGGTGTGGATCTATGCTACCCTCCAAGTTCTGAATCTAGGATCTAGGGGCATCTGTCATCCCTAGTCCTGAACTGCGTGTGCACACAATCTCTGAGTCCGTCAATTTCATATCTGTGTCAAGTTGCATACTGAGGTGGGTTTTTCCCCCATGCCTCAAAAATATAAAATCATGCTTTGAAAATATCTCTCTTCTAGGTCATTTCTCAAAATATGCTAAATCAAAATATAATTAAAAGTGAACTTGGCTAACGCCCTAAATGCGAGAAAGTAAATCTGACATGAAAAAAATAGCAAAATGAAAATCAACTTAAAGGAAGAGTGTCCACTCACTGATTTTGGGATCTGGCTGGCATTACTCCCTTGCTGGAGGAAATTGCGGTTCCTGCAATAATCTATAATTGGTAACTTGATCAAAACCAAAGTTACGGAATATGCTTTGGAATTATTGTACTACATGACATACTAATTTTTTTATGACGGGACAAATGGTGTGTAAAAGAGTATATACGAGACTCTAAAGATGGCCTCTAACATTCTGAGTTGGAATTGAAAAGGCTGAACTGATTCTGGAAATTTGGCCTCGTGTCGCGACGCTGGCTTTTTGCATCACGATGCTCACTGATTCACAGCGTCGCAATGTCCCCATGCGTGAATATGAGGCAGAGAGCCTCTGATCAGCACGCATCGCGATGCTAGCCTAAATCCAAGGCTAATCTACCATATTCAAAGACATAGCCCCAAGGCAACCCAACACAAACACTCCAACACTATCATATAAGTACTCCTCTAAACTTCAACCTTACTCAAAATCCATCTCATCTCATAAACCCAACACAAACTATCATATAAAATCATTAAATCCACAAGCATATTTTCTTAATATATTCATACACATATAAACCTCATTCAATGCTAATACTATCATAACACTTCTCAAAAATATTTGCCAACAACTTATTAATGCCAAATCTAATAATTCCCATGGCTAGGGTATGCTATATGTAAAATGGGGCTTTCTTTTATCAAGTTTAAAACTGAAAATTGAAGATAGGAAAAGAGAAAATGAAACTTACTAAGCTTGGAAACATGCTAGGATGGATCAAAATACTTTTCAAATGAAGCTAAATGTGAGAAAAGAAAATCCCCTCATCCCCCATTTGCGCTTTACTTTTTTGGTGTATGAGGGATAGAGTGAATAATGTGTTATTTATAGACAAAGTGGGGCCGATTTTGTGATGGAATGAGTGATTAGTATTATGCCACCTCACCTTTATCTAGACTATTCCCAAAATTACTGTAGCAGCCGCGGAAATCTCGGATTTTGACTAGTTTCTGAATCGAATTTGGAAAAAATATCTGATGCAAAAGTTGTAGGTCTTTATCTTAGCTTTCGGACGATATAAGGTTCATAAAAATCGGAGATCGTATGAAAAAGGTACGACTAGACTACTACAGGCTGTTCGAGATGAGACGTAAGCTAAGTTATGCGTCAGAATTTCAAGGAATTTACCGAATGTCTCAAATGCCATTTTATAAGCACTTGCTTGGTCAAACATGATTTATATCAAGTATTATGCCTCCGAAAATGTAATAGTCGTCAGCCTCTGGTAACGTACAAGTCGTAGGGGTCACCGGATGTTACAAATTATCCCCTCTTAAATAGGATTCGTCCTTGAATCCTCTTTAAAACTAGAAATCTGGGGTCTGTTTAGATCTAAAATTCTCGATACCAAACATCTTATCGCAAGTTACATGATTCACATGCTATTTTTTAAGTCACCAACTTTTAACTATCTACATACTCATTCTCAACTCCACTTCATCAATTATATCACACTTCCAATGATTTTCTATATATTGTCGTCATACCCTGGAATAATAGAACTATCCTGCTGGACTTGAATGATATGTCTTGGAAGTCGTAACCAAGATTGTACTCTATTTCTGTCTGTATGGACTCTTACTTTACAATATGTTATTTCATATTACTTGTGCTCACTATGAGTTAGCAATCAAAACCTTCATCAAACTGACCGTTCATTCTTTAGCTAAGAACTATGCATTGCTCTCATTCTAGTCTTAATATTTGTTTCATGCATAATACCTCTTGAATTTTTGATTGAGTGGTAATTTATTGTCCTTGTTTCGTAAAATTTCCCGCTGAATACTTAATACTACTGTCAAATTACAACTATTGTTACGCCTTACAGAAATCTCATTTTTAGACTTCTAACTATGCCCAACATTACTTGTCTCCATCGGGTTCTTCCTAACGGGTATTTTCAAATTTTCTAGAAATACTAGCGTTCTCAATAGTTAAGCCTTTTGCATGTACTGATTCCATTCTGGTGCAAGTGTATAAAAGAATAATCTCTTGTACATTCCATTATGGGCTTTGTTCTTTCAAGGTCTCACTTTTCTGACTATCTGTGGGGCTTAGCACTTCATAGTGCAAGGTCAAATTATGCATGTACCTTTCTTTTATTAGTGTTATCTACTAAATGGCTTTTGTACTAAGGAGGTTAAATTTGGTTAGCTTCTTTGGGATCTTTCCCAATTTGCTGATGTCTTGAAGCAAGGTTTTTAAGCTGAGATTAACTGTATGTGTACTTTTACTTAAATTATATTTCATGTTTCGACACTGATGCTGGCGATTCGGTTCTTGCTACAATTCATGATCTGTCCATACCATTACTTCCGTTGCTACTATAATTTTGGTTATGACATTTTACACAAACTTGTTTT
Organism: Zanthoxylum bungeanum; assembly: GCA_019454045.1. Classification (NCBI taxonomy): domain Eukaryota; kingdom Viridiplantae; phylum Streptophyta; class Magnoliopsida; order Sapindales; family Rutaceae; genus Zanthoxylum; species Zanthoxylum bungeanum. Next base: position 40,377 of record SKCR01045143.1, on the reverse strand, counting down.
CCATACTTAGTGGCTTCTGGGATCTCCTCTTTTTCGTTGCTCTCATAGTCATACTTTGTCAAGTGGCGGTAATAGAATATATGCAAATTTACACAAGTTCATACGTTTACATGTGAAAAACATTATAACTCACCCACTACACTGAATATAACTAATAGTAAACTTATCTTATCGATTCTATACTACACTATATATCTACCAAACCACCAATACCCGTGGCGGTCTGGTTAACTTAACTATGGTTGGTTACTTCATATTGATCAAGTGAACTAAAATATAATAGAACTCTAGTTTCATTCCAAAAATTGAGAAATCTTGTTATTATGTTCTTCTGTCATCGCTTACTTAGTATTCTCTTATACTATTATTACACTTCGAAAATTCTATATTCTCTTCCACCATTTGACTTATTGACTTTTTTCGTCTTCTTCCTACTCTATTCTATACTTGAAAACTTTGTGGTATTTGTCTCTATTTCCTTATCGGAAAAATATCATCTCTTGCATATCCCTAGCCATGTCTAACGCTATTCTTTTGTATTCCCGTCACCACTAACCTAATACTCCATCTCTTCATTATTCTAACTAAATAACTTCTCTTTAAGTCTCTCACTTAGAGTTATTTTCTTTTTCTATTATGTTCTTGTACTATATCTAAAGGTTTTATGTTTCGGTCTCCTTCCACTATGCATTCACTTGTTCCTATGAGTGTCTTAAGACGAACACCGAGGTCCATCTTTATCGTTGTTCTCTGACGATGGTTGGGAGGGTGGGGTTTGTCCTATAGTTTTTTGGTTGCAGTGTTCTCATTAGTTACCAGTGCTAAAGTTGCGCGTGCGATTTATTTATAAGCTTAGGATCTCTTATCTGCATATTTTGTGTTAGCTCCCAGACTTAGGTACTTCTGCTAAAACCATTGACCGGTGGTAAACACACACGTTACGCAAGCGCACATATCGCTCAAGTAGTATAAAATGTATCGATCCCACGAGGACTTAATACCTAGGCTATCAATTTATGAAGTTAAATGTTTACAATTATCTAATAGATTGATTGTTGATTGAATGATGATTTTTATCTAAAACAAGTAAATAAAACAGTGCGAAAGTAAATTTAAGGAAAATTCAATATTATGAAACTATCTAAGATTGTGAATCATTCCAATATCTTTTAAAGATGAAGTGATTATCTCATGTTTGTGCAATATATCGGTTTATTAACCTGGAACACGAAGTTATGCAAAAATCTCTTCCAATGGTCAGATGCAAACACCAAAAATAACCCAATTAACTATATTCCTATGTTAACCAAGTTACCTGAATTCATTAAGATTAAGTTCCAATTATGGCTACCCCCGCTCGACAGGTATATTCCTATCCTGTAAGGAAATCTACCTAAGAGTCATTTGTCTCGAGGTGAGATCGTGAGCTATAGAGTCTAAGGCTAAACCTAAAATTCATTTTCCAAGTTCATTTTAAATTTACCAAATCAATCTTGTTAATGGTCAGTTAATAAGAAGCATTAAGACTAAGGCTCAATAAATATTGTATTTAATTACAACACATATCTAAGACTATTAATGACATAAATAAAGAAAATAACATAAAGTAAACTTGGAAATTAGAAAGGTAAAAAAATAGTAAAAGAAAATATTAGGGGTTAGAGGATCCACTTTTATTATTTCTAATTTAGATATCTCCCTTATTATAATAATATAAATTACATGACATTACCAACCGACCATATAGGCGGTATCCTGATTAAGTCAAATTTATGATTAATTCCAACAGACCATAAAGGCGATATCCCATTAAGTCAGGTTAAAATCAATTTATTTAAATCCAACCGGCCATAAATGCGGTATCCCATTAAGTCAGGTTTTAAGATAGTTTATATATTATAATTAAGGGAGATTAATCTAAATTATAATAATAAAAGCTTTACCTTTCACCCCAGCAGAGGGGAGTTACCTCCTCATACTAGGTGTGGGCAACAGATCGGATCGAATCGGATCAAATCAGATCGGATCTGATTCTTTTATCCGATCGAGTTGAGAATAATGGGTTTGACGGATTTTGGTTCGGATCGGATTTTATCCGATCCGATCCGATCGGTTTTTTTTTTTTATTTTAATTGATATGCAAAACGACGTCGTTTTTGAGTGTAAGAAACGACGTCGTTTTGCCTAATTGCTTTACTTCACATCTTCATTACTTCTTCGTCATTCAGTCTTAAGTCTTTATTCTTCATCAGTTCATCTTCTTCTTCGATCTTCACTTGAATCACTTCACTCTTCGGTCTTCAGTTCGCCGTCGCCGTCTAACAACTCAGAGAAAGTAAGTTCCTTGTTTATGACTGCGTATAGAACTAATTGTTGTTTAAAAAGTTCGTAAGAAGATGAACCCTAAAATTTTTCCGTTGAATTGATGAATTATAATTTTCAAGTGTCATCTTTGCACAAGTAAATTCCTTATCTCTTTTATTTCCTTTAATTGCAGTTTTGAGCAAGAAAATGAAATTCCCAAATTCGTAGCTCAAGAACCATAGTATCCATTTTTGTATATTTGAGCTTAAAATAAGTTGATAGCATGTGTAACCATACATTTCATGTTGATATAAGAAAGTATTAGGCTTGATTTTCGAAATTCCCAATTTTCCCTTAAGAGTAAGGGCTGGCAGAAATTTAACCTTGTTGTGGAGGGTTTGTTTTTGTTTCTTTCATAATAATTTATGATGGTCCATGCTTGGAATAATGTTTTGATATGAGTTTGTATTTATTTAATGTGAGAAATAAAAGGGTGAATATATACCCCTTGGCCGAATTATGTAATGATAATGGCGATAATATTGAAGAATGAAATGATTAAAATGTTGCATAGCTTGATCATACATTTCTAGTATTTTGAATCCGACCAGATCCTTCTTGGTAATTTATTTGAAAATGACAGAAGAAGAAACTTTAGAGAGGCTGAGATGAATGTGAACTCTATATTTACTATATAATCAAAAGCATATATAATGCTCTTCAGGAATAAGTCATTTGATAACAAATTTCTAATCAAGATAGGGCTGAATGTATGTATTGTCAGAAGACTTATGCTTGTAGTTCGAAGGATCGGTCAACAACCAACTTGAAGAGGCATATGGAGGCCTGCAAATCATATCTGGCTTATTGTGAAGCACAAGGTGTTTTGGTTGGGGTTGGTGAAGAGGGAGGCACAAGTGGAAATCTCTCCGTGAGAGATGGTCATTTCAATCAAGCAGCATGTCGGAAAGCAGCTGTGAAGATGATCATTGTTGACGAGCTACCATTTAGCTTTATAGAGAAATAGGGTTTTCGACATTTCTGTAGTGTTGTCGTCCTCGTTTTGATGTCCCATCTCGTAGGACTATAACGAGGGATATCCTACAGTTGTTTGCTGATGAAAAAGTGATGTTGAAGAGTATTTTATCTGCGGGTTATCAGAGAGTTAGTTTGACCACCGACATATGGACGTCAATTCAAAATATTAATTACATGTTATCACTGGACATTTTATAGACAATGATTGGCAGTTGCATCGGCGAATCCTTAGCTTCTATCCAATTAACAATCACAAAGGAGACACTATCTGTGGATAACGCCACATAATTTTTACAGCATTGGGGTATTGAGAGAATTTTTACTATAACTGTGGATAACGCCCGTGCCAATGCCGTAGCCATCCAAAAGTTGGTGAGGAAGATGAGGACGTGGAGGGGAGATGCATTGGTGCTTAATGGCGGTGTTGTGCTCACATATTAAACTTAGTTGTGTCTGATGGTTTGAAACAAATGGATGACAACATTATAGCAATTCGAACTGCTGTTAAGTATGTGAGATCTTCTCCATCAAGATTGGAAGCATTTAAATCGGCGGTAGCACGTGAGAAGATGGAGAGCAAGGGCAGTGTCATCTTAGATGTTCCTACTAGGTGGAATTCCACCTACTTAATGTTGAATACTGCATTAGACTTTCAGAAGGCCTTTGATCGAATGATTGATGATGACGGTCACTATGCTCCATATTTTAGAGATGATGAAAATGGGAGCAAAATGGTTGGTCCTCCTACAGATATAGATTGGGAGAAAACTTAATACTTTGCTGATTTTTTGGAGATTTTTTATGATGCAACGAATATGTTCAGTGCCTCATCCACCGTCACATCTTGTTTCACCTACAATGAGATTTGCAAGATTCATACAAGTTTGAAAAACCTGGCGCGTAATGAACATCCTCTTTTGCATGACATGGCATTATCTATGAAGATGAAGTTTGATAAATATTGGGAGACCACTGCCAAAATCAATAAATTATTGATTGTGAGTATTATTCTTGATCCACGACGGAAGATGACATTTGCCTCTGTTTGCTTTGGTATACTTTTTGATAATGATGATGTGAAGATAGAGGAAATGAGAAAGTCTTCTAGAGATTTATTGAAGAGATTATATGATATGTATAATGATTGGTATGGCATAAATGGGTTGTTTGTTGAAAGTGATGGATCAAGGGCTGGGGGTGTAACTGGTGTTGGTGGAGATGGGTCTAGTGATACACAATCTCAGCCATTTGTTAGACCGCGAGTACAAGATAGAGTGCGTAAGCGCAATACAACGTGCAACCTGATGATCCATTTCAAGTTTTTCAGACTAGTCATGCAATGCATCAAGAGGATAGTACTGAGGTTGAAATGTATTTAATGGAACCCTATGAGATTAGTCGTGACCCTAGCTTTAGTGTTATGATGTGGCAGAAAACAAATACCGGTAAGTATCCAATTTTGGCTAGGATTGCTCGTGATATTTTTGTAATGCCGGTATCGACTGTGGCATCTGAATCGGCATTTAGTACGGGCGGTCGTGTTCTTGACAGTTTTCGTAGCACATTAACTCACGTTATGGTCGAGGCTCTAATATGTACTCAAAATTGGATACGGAATAGGCTTACAATTGACAAAACCAATGAAGTGGAAGCAATGTTATTGGAGGCAGAGTACTACGAAAACTTGAGGAAGGTAAAAACAAAATTATTAATTACTTAATTAGTTTTTTAATTTTTATAATGAATACCATTAAATGCAAACTTACTAACTGTGAATAATTTTTTATTTTATTTTATTTGAAGAATATCACAAGACACAAGTTACAATCTGAATCACAATCACCGGATCATGTCGTTGGCAACAGAGTTTGAGGCGAATTATCTTTGAAGGTAAAATTTTGACAAAGTTATATTTTTCTTTGATTATTTATTTGAATAAACATTTACTAGCTTAAAAATTAGGGGAACTTAAAGAAATATTGAAGTAAGACCTTAGTAGCAAAGAAACAGTTTGTTCATTTATTTCATTTTTTTACGAAAGATCTATTGCTTAAAATAAAAATTAAATACAAGAAAGCTGTAAATAAACAAACAAGATACAATCTTCTTATTATTCTTAAGGAAATCTCTAGAAGAAGGAATGAATTTTCCTTCTGATTTCGGCCTCAATTTATTGGCAAAATTTTGACCTGTGCGTCGCGACGCGCTGTTGATGCTTGACACGTGTACGCGGTTTAACGAGATGATGACACGTGGCTGTCGGCAGAAATTATTGGATCGGTGTCACGACGCGTGAAGTTATGCACGTCGTAACACTGACGTCATACTGATGTATGCAATGACGCGTGTCAGCAAAGTGAATGATTGTGTTGACATCATGATGACGTGGTGATGACACAAATTCTTACGTGGTAATGACGTGGCGATGACGAGTGTCAGTAGCATAGTAACCTCGGCTGATGTCATGATAACACATGTCGGTAGGTGAATTACATCAGCACGTCACGACTAGGGATGGTAATTTTACCCGCAAACCCGCAAAAACCCACCCGTAATGGGTAGGATTTGGTAAATATTTAGTGGGTGTGGTACGGGTTTGGTAATTTAAAGCCGAACCCGCTGCGGGTGCGGTGCGGGTTTGGTATTTAAGAAAAAAATGTGGGTATTCGCTGCGGGTATCCGCATACCCGCAATAATATTTTTTATTAATTAATATTTTTAGGATAATATAAAAAAACCTTCATATAAAAATAACTAAAAAAACCTAAACCTAAAACACTAATCCACAGTTCCACACTCCCACTCAGCTGCAGCCCGCAACCTGCCCAATTGAAGATTTTTTGCATGACTATTATTGTTTTTTTTAATCGCACTTGTAAATAAAATTATAATACAAAAATTTGGATTAAGTTCACATGATCAGAAACGGGAGAGCAGCAAAATAAGCTAGTGTTTGCTGCAACGTCATTAGCTTTCCTGCTTCTTTATTACACTTACACCACTTAAGCCTTAAAAGCATCACTTTCATTACACTTAGCATAAAAAATATGACCAAAGGTTGGTGATTACTTTTTAGCTTATTGTCGATTGAGTTGGCTAACTTAGATCATTATAATTATGAAGGGAAGAACTCGTTTTAATTATGTTTATATGAAAAAATAAACATATGGTACTGAGTCTTTCATACATTATGTTATCTATGTATTGTATATACATACATTGCATATTGTATATGTCAAACAAAAAACAAATGTGAAAACTACAGCTAGCAATTAAAAATAAATTATTTAATTAAAAATATTATATTATTAAGAACACAGAGTAATTCAATATTTTAAAAACCCGTAAAAAATCCGTGGGGTACCAATGCAGGTTTGGTAATTTATTTTTATATCCGGTGCAGGTTTGGTAATGAAAATTAAAACCCGCAACGAGCATAATGCGGGTTTGGTAATTTATTTACATATGCGGGTGCGGGTTTGGTAATGGAAAAAAGACACCATACCCTACCTACTGCCATCCCTAGTTACGACGCTGAAGTTGTGCGCATCGCGATGGACAATTACATTTTTACCCTTTTTTTTTTTTCCGTTTTTTTCCGCTGTTTTGGCCCCGATTTGATTCCAGTGAGTTCTGAAACCTTATTTATCTACAAAATACACAAAACATATCAAACTATTCACAAAATTCAAGAAACTATATAAAATTTTAAGTAAAATGGGCGGTAAATATTGATATATTTTCCGCTTATCACACCCCCAAACCTAACATTTTGCTAGTTCTCGAGCAAAACAACAAAATAAAATACAATAAACAACATTATAATAAAATTAAAATAAGCCACTTTCGTATGGATCACGGTTGCATTTATCGTATGCAACAAGCCTTTAAACCCCTAGTTGTCCCTAGTGGACGAGTTGTAGTCTCGTGAGGGCTTACAGCAACAATACCCACAAATGTCAATCAAATGTAAAATCAAACACACAAAACAATTTAGTGACTAAACATGTGAAAATCTTATCTAAGTTAAGAGTTGTTTTCTTTCTTTCTAAATTACCAAATAAGTAATTTCTCCGATTATTTTTACCATTCTTCATATACACAACCAATAAGGTATTAATCAAATCATTGTGCCCACAATATTCATAAGTGTAATTGAAAAGAGAGTAATATTTTTGTCATAAAGTTATATCAGAATTCACACCCTTTTTTGGCAATGGAATAACATTTTTTTTTATAACATCTTTAATCCATGTAGCGAGCTTTGGGCCAGTGACTCCCAAGTCAGTTGGCTTTTCGGCACTATATGTTAAGACACCTCTACAGACTTAATTACTCATATCTCAAATATTTTTTTTAACATCTTTAATCCATGTAGCGAGCTTTGGGCCAGTGACTCTTAAACTAGTTGGCTTTAGGGCACTAGGTGTTAAAACACCCCTACAAATTTATTTACTCGGATCTCAGATGTTTAAATTTATTTATTTATTTATTCCATCGTTTTTAGATGCTTCCTCCAATTAAACTAGAACACTGAATATCATAAACTTTTCACTTACAACTCCTGTCCGAATGTTACCATGCATGTTGATAATACTTGTCAACTGAGCATATTAAGATCCAATTTAGTCAGTATTGTGGAGAATTCACAAATTTAAATAATTCAAAAGGAAATAAATAAAAATTAATATATTACGAAATAGGTTGAGATAGGTCTCAGGAGTGGAAATTCCTTACACAGCTATCTCAAATACCATTCCACCTGATTAATCAAGTTAAAAACAAAAAAATAATTTTTTATAATTTTTTTTTTAAAAGTTTTGACTAAAAATCAAATAAAAACAAGATACTAGTTAACTATTCTCATCCCCCAAACCTAATTGAGACGTTGTCCCCAATGTCTAAGAAGTAGAAGAAGAGTTCAGAAGACAGTACCGGTTAGTTGGAATTCTACATCTAAAAAGAAAATTAAAGGTTAAGATCCAGATTTATCCGACGCTTCTTACCATGATCATTATCGGACCAGTTTATCTTGGAAAGGATAGGGTCAATTGTGGTTCAAAGGCTAAAAGTTAATCAATTAAATCATGGGCTGCTCTGGCAGTGAAGAGGATATCTTTTACAGGTTTTGAAAGGAACCCATTTCTCCGGGCATCATCAAGAAACACAAAAAGAAAGTCATAAAATCCATCGACATTAAACAGTCTAATTGGTTTTTGGTGTATGTTCAAGTTCACTCAATATAGTATTGTAATAATTTCCTCATTCGTGCCCAAGCCACCTGACAAAGCAATAAAAGCATCAGCATGGTTAATCATTTCAACAAGTCGTTCAGACATACCAGGCACAATGCATTCATCTTCGTTTGATGGTCCTATAAGAATTTCCTCTGCCAAAGGTTTTGGAATGATTCCCAAAACTTGACTACTTTCTTCATGTACGGCCCTTGAAACCCCAATAGTCAAAGATTGCCACCACCATATACTAGGTGCATATTCCTTTCAGCTATGACTCTACCTAATTCTTGTGCTGCCTCAACGAACTCTGGCTTATAACCAACACTAGTACCGCAAAATAAATAGATGTTTAGAACCCGTCTTCTTGAAGTTGCTTCTATTTTTTATGTATTTGTTTCTCAAATCTAGATGTCTTCAAGAGTGCAATAACGAGCTGAATTTATAGATCTAGAAAAAAAGTGAGTAATAATAGCACAAGTATTTTCCAAATGACAATTATTAGCTAAACAGTAAAATAAATCGTGAAAGTCAAAAAGTCTGGATCATGTCTGAGAAAATAAAAGAAAATAACAAAACGAATCACAATTATTAGTTTAAGACAAAGAGATAATAATATTTACAAGAAGTGACAGCTTGAATGACATCTATGCGTCAGAGACAAGCTTCCTATCCAATTTTCTTATAAGTTGACAAACAGGGTCTTTTTAAGTCAGATTCCCGAGACTTAATTGTTGTCTTTCTTTTCCAAATTGTGTATGTAACATGCGAATTGTGTGATACACGTATCCACTGGAATGCGTCTCAAGAGTCAATGATATGTCAACTAATGACTCATTACTCATGCCATCCCTAATGAATTTAATTTTATCTTTGCGGTTATCAGACACCATTCCTAAAGACCGACAATGAGTATTACATGTCATGCAAGCACATTTTAGCAAACACCTAATCTTTTAGCTCTTATTTTCTTAGCATAGGTACTTCTTCCTAAACCAGGCAGAAATGAAACAAAAGATTCAGATGAATCACTTGCCAATCGGACTCGTGCTTCAATAATCCAACGAATGTAATTAGGAATACCTTTGATCATCAAACGTCTCATCAGTTCCATGTGAGCTTTGTAGACTTTCATCAGAGAGCTTTGAGGGAGAGAAGGAAAATGATTGTGAAGATTTGCGAGAACGTCTTCCCCTATGTCTCTGACTTTACCTACAAAAATTAAACACACGAAAAATAAAACATACCAAATCTCAATATATACACAAATTGCATGGTTGCCTCCCTGATAGCACTAAGTTTAACGTCGTTAACTAGGCATGACTGCCCGAACGTTAGTCTTGATTTGCAAGTGTGACACTTTCTTTTTGTCACTCAAATGATTCTCCCCAGTAGTGCTTGACATGTTGGCTATTAACTTTGAATGTGTTGTTGGACTTGGGGTTGTATATCTCAACTACTCCGTAGGGTAACACCTGAGTAATCACAAATAGACCTGACCACCTTGATTTCAGCTTTCCAAGAAAAGGTTTCAACCTTGACTTGTATAACAACACATGTTGGTCTTTTATTTGTACAGTTTGGCATTCTTATAAGAATGTAGGCGAAATTCCTCCAATTCGTTAAGTTGGTGGAGCCGTTTCTCTCATGTTGCTTGTAGATCAAGATTTAACTTCTTCAGTGCCCAGTACGCTTTATGTTCAGGCTCCACTGGCAGATGGCATGCTTTCCCAAACACTATTCGATATCGGGAGATACCAGTGGGTGTCTTATAAGTTGTCAGGTAGGCTCATAATGCGTCATCTAGTTTTGTAGACCAGTCCCTCCTTGTTGATCCAACGGTTCTTTCCAAGATTCTTTTGATCTCCATATTTGAAACTTCAACCTGTCCATTTGACTGAGGATGGTAAGCAGTGGCAATTTTATGAGTAACTCCGTATTTGGATAGGAGTGCATTGAAGTATCTGTTGCAGATGTGTGTGCCAACATCACTGATAATTGCCCGAGGTGTTCCGAAGCGAGTGAAAATATTATTTTTAAGGAATTTTATCACCATTTTTAAACCATTTGATGGCAGTGCTATTGCTTCAATCCATTTAGAGACGTAGTCTACTGTAACTAGTATGTACAAGTTTCCAAAAGATGGAACAAAGGGTCCTATAAAATCAGTCCCCAATACATCAAATATCTCAACTTCGATAATATTTTGAAGAGGTCCTTCATTTCTCATCAAAATATTTCCCGTTCTCTAGAACCTGTCACATTGAAGAATAAATAAGTAAGCATCTTTAAACAAAGTGGGCCATAACAAACCTGATTGTAGGACTTTGGTTGAAGTTTTATCTCCGCTGAAGTGTCCATCGTATGGTGATGGATGACAATGCTGCAAGACACTATTGACCTTCTTCTGTGGAACAAAACGTCTCAGTAATTGATCAGCACAGTATTTGAATTGGTACGGCTCATCCCAGACATAGTGATTGACTTCTTTGAAGAATTTCTTTTGTTGCTGATGAGTCAATTCCAACGGCCATTTTCCCGATACTATGTAGTTTACATAATCAGCATAACAATGGACTTCCTGCTATTTGATGGTAAACAATTGTTCATATGGAAAAGTTTCTTTGATTGTCATTCATTGCCTGTTGTTTCTTCATTCTCGAGCCTCGATAAGTGATCTGCCACCTGATTTTCTGTCCCTATCCTGTCTCGGATCTCTACGTCAAATTCTTGCAGTAGAAGCACCCAATGGATCAATCTGGGCTTGGCATCTTTCATCGAGATCAGGTATTAGATTGCTGCATGATCTGTGTAAACCACTACTTTGGGACCCAACAGATAAGAGCTGAATTTATCAAAAGCAAACACAATTGTAAGTAGCTCATTTTTAGTTGTTGTGTAGTTGAGTTGTGCTTTATTCAGAGTTCTGCTGGAGTGTAAATGGTGTGGAAATTTTTACTTTTCGTTGTCCCAAAACTGCACCTACAGAAAAATCACTAGCAATCGCACATCACCTCAAATGAAAGCGTCTAGTGTGGTGCTACTATGATGAGGCAGGGATCAGCTACTGTTTCAGATTTTCAAAGGCATGGTGGCATTCTTGGTGAAGTTGAAAGGACACATCTTTCTCCGCAGTTTGGCATAGAGGTTTAGCATCTTGGAAGTCGTTGATAAATCTTCTTAAAAGCCTACATTGTTGGAGTTTAATCAAGTCCACAAGATCACAAACAATGCATAAAATCACAAGTATGAACACATCAAAGGAGGTGGCGGAATCAACTCACATTGAATTCGGTTTTGATGAATGAAGAACAAAGGTGCGTTTTTGAGCTCCCTCCAAGCTCGGCAATGGCTTTCCTTGACAGTGGCGTGGCGGTTTTGATTGGTCTTTGAACCTCCAAGAATCGGCCATGAAGACTCCATTGAAGCTCCAAGCTTCAAGCTTCCATGCTCAAAGATTTCGTTTCCCTATCACCTATGTATAACTTGTGTGTGCTAGCACCATCCTTCTTCATTTGCTTCTCAAAATCGGTCTAACCAGAAAAATTGAGAAGAAATCGGCACCATGCCGTGAGAAGAGGAAGAGAAGAAGAAAGGGAAAAATGAGAGGGAGAGGAAGAAACCGTGTACTGCCTTTGCATGTAAGAGAGAGGACCGAATGTGTGTCTAAAAAGTGAAAAGAAAAAGCAATATATATTTATTCATTTTTTTCCAAAATAAATAAACAAATATATATATTCAAACCTTTTCATATTCCATCAACTTTTACTTATAACTTTAAGTCATGTCACATCACTTTTCATATCACATCTATTCACTTTAATAAAGTGACAACATGTCAATCACATCACTCAAAGTGACAATTGATTTGACGATTGACGCGACTAGCGATTTGACGCTTGATGTGACTCGCGTGCCGCGCTCGAATTCGAAATGCGAATGCGCTCGCAATCACTCTCGGGCTCGGGTTCGCTAATTCCAAATTAACGAATTTTCCGTCGCGTCGTAATTAAATGATTACGCCTAGCGAATTCACTATTCACGTCGCTAACGAATTAATTCTAAATTAATTCGTTCGCCCGAATTAAAATCTAATTTTAATTCCGCGTCGAAATCCAATTTCTAATAATATATCGAATATATTATTTTATCGATTAATTCCAAATTAATCGTTCTCTCTCTTTAATTAATATTTTATCCCAGATAAAATATCTCCGCAATTAATCCCAGATTAATTTTCTCTCTCATCGAATTAATCCCAGATTAATTCTATCTCTCTCTTCTAATTAATCCCAGATTAATCAAAGTGCGAGTCATACGTCATCGGTGAATCTTCAGGAAGCGACCCATGAGATCTCCGGATATGTTGGCAGTAAATACGATCGTCGGACTGTCCGAACACGTAAGTACCTCGTACTACGTTTATATCGATTTACAAGACAAGGTTGGCTTCTAGCAAAGCGCCATGCCTACCCAATTCTCCAGAAATATTCTTACAGGAATATATAGATCTGTATCAAGCGTAGTATACCGTAGTATTGTGTATTGGCCCAGTATCGGATAATCACGTGCTAGGGCTGGGGCTGGATAAGTGTCTGCCCCGTCCGAAACACATGTCGGATGTCTGGTAACATAGTCTCTATAATCGGATATACATGACCTGGTCACAATATCCCGATTGGTTGCGCGCAACACTCAAGAGCACTAGTACCGTATCCTGCGTGACATCATCTCCAAATGACTGAAGTGACACTTCCATCTTGACATCACACCCAATACACTACGACTCTCTGATAAACCCAGAAGTGGTGTACACAGAACCCGTTTAAAGTCCCCTACCACCAAGACCAAAGTTTATCGATTATCGTAAGTATTAGCGATGTAAGTCTCAGGTTAAGACTATACACACCTACCTTGATTTCGGCCTCCCATAGACACATAGTCATAATACCAATGGGATTCCGAGGGGTCTATCCAGAGCGAAGCTGTTTCCCGTACCATCGGTGAAACACGACCTCCTATCGCACTTGCATAAGTATCCAATACTTATATATATGAGAACTATGCCGTTGTGCCCTCACAAACGCGCACAAGTGCAATACTAGCCTATTCCGCATTATCGATGTCCAGTCTCGATAATACTACGGCTAGGGATATTTAATGATTAAACCTTCGGGGACTGATACTGTCTCATATCATCTCAGTCCAGGTACTAATCATAGGGACCTCTCTTCATTTATATATCTATGGTGATCTAATCACAAATGATGAGAGTGCAATTTCCTTGTCACATAGTTAATTTGCTACAACAACACAATGATCTGTGCAAATAGTGACGCTATGGGTCATTTTGTCCAACAATCTCCCACTTGGCACATAGCCAGTCACTCAAGTGTCCCACACCTGAACTATGTACGGTTCGCTCAAATTGCTGAGGAAAGGTTTTCGTCAGCGGATTTGCTTAATTATCGTCTGACGCGATTTACACGATCATCACATCGCCACGATGTATGATCCGAACGAATCAGATGATATAGAAGTATATATCTGGATCGTCGATGAGACCTTTAATTCTTTAGCCTGTGCTGACGCCTAGCTCAGCTGCTAACAGAACTATATCTAATCTAATTAGATTTATTATCGATCCAAATGGCTTCTATTGCTGCCTCAGCTGCAGCAATAATCCGCATTTGTTGTTAATTCGGCAACAGTTATCTTGCTCGGAAGATTTCCAGCTCACTGTCCCAGTGTTCAAACTTTATAGTACCGCAGTATTTACCGGTTTGGAAACTTGCAGCAGATCCCAGTCACTTCAAGTTCTCCATCTCCATAGTTTAAGACAACATCTTTAGTTCTCTCAGATACTAACAGATGTTCTTAATCTTCAATCCAGTGACTATCACTGGGTTGACCCGATTGTGACTCCATATGCTCAAAGCGTATGAGACACCAATACAAGTACATTTTAAATGTACAATTTCTCAGAGAGTGTAACCAACTCCAAATCTAGCCCAGTAGATCTTTATTCCTTGAATAAAGGTTGTTACTCCCCAGAATTCTACGGAGAATTTCTATTGAAAGAATATCTATGAAAGCCAAGCTTTCATCTATGGGAATTTCATCGTCAGTGCCCTCTCCCACTAACCTCCTTATATACACAAGAATTATTTCGTTTTGAGTCAAATCATAAACTATTATGATTATTTCAAAACGTCAGTTCCAAGAACCCTATGCTTGCTTCAATCCAAACATGGATTGAATAATCCGCAAACCTTGTTTGTCGGTTATACAAAATCGTCAGAATGTTGTAAACATTCTCCAAAAGGTTTCCTTTTCAGGAAAGCGATTTTGATTTATAACTGACATATTTCATAAATGAAATATACAGTTATCAACAAGCATCTTCAAAATGGATTTACCATGGCAACAGGTAAAAGGTTGAACCGTTATTAACACAATGTTGATAACGATACCTTTCCGTCAAAAGCCCTGCTTTGTACGTTGGTATGTTGCCTTCCATGTATGTCTTCCTTGAAGACGTTAATGTACCATAGGCACAATGCCTCGTGGTACAACAACTAGTATCCAAAATAGTTGTTAAACATGGAATCCATTTTCGATTCATGGCACTTTGCCATAATAGGGAGTCGATACCTTGTATCACTACCTCATACGTAATCAGTTGGTGTACCTTAAAAGATTAACATCTTTATGAGGTGAGATCAGAAACCCATACCCCAGGTTGTTTTCTGACTCTCTCTGATCTACGCGGTTTCTTGTGTATTTGAAGATTAATGGTATAGATTCATCATAGATGAACTATTTGTGTTCCATTAAGGACTTCGTGCCTTGAATAGTATTACTCCGATTTTCATCGAGTATCACTATCCTCCCACTGACCACTGCATATCGGTATTCCTCTCAGGAAAACCGCATGGTGAGCAACAATCACATTGTTCTCATGTGGGATTTATAAGTACTATACTTATGGTTTCCCTTAGGATAACCTATATTGGCACTAATCCAATTTGGGTTCTTAGTTTGGTATCATCCAAACTTTATGCCTGGCATACCCAAATTATCAGGAATGAGAAACCTCGTTTCTTTCCTGTTCATATCCTATATGATATCTGTCAAACAGATTTACATGGAACCTTATTCTAAATAAGTTTTGCACTGTTAATACATATCCTGTTGAAGGAAACAGTAGCTCAGAGCGACTCGCGAAAAACCTAATCATGTCCAACAAAACTTGGTTTTTAGTTCTGACACACCGTCAATTGACGTGTCTCGGGAGGAGTCCTCATATGAAAGAATACCGTACTCTTTCATGTACGTATGAAACTTACTGCTTAAGTATTTACCAATACGGTCTTACCGTAGCGGCATAATACTACAGCCGATCTGTTTATACTTCGTGTCGAAACTCAAAGTTCGTATTTGTGTTCTTCAAAAGAAACACATAACCATAACGTGATGCCACATCCGTTAAGGTCACGAAATATTCATGTTCACATCTAGCCAGCTAGATATGGGCCCACTTACTTCACCATGAATAGGGCTTACAGATCGGTGGCCTTTTCACTATACCCAGTAAATAGTATTTTAGGTACTTTACCTAGTAAACTAAATCGTAGACCTTATTTGATTAGTCAAATCAGTCCTAGTAACCACTCTTCAAAGTGTGGATATACGAGTCTAGTTTAATTGTGTCCCAAAACAATGCCACAAATAGTCTCTATTGATCAAATCAATATGAGCTATTTATTTGTCATTTTATATGTTTGAGATTTTATTTATATTCAAAATATAAATTCTGTTATTCCATCTAATGTGTTTATCTGTATCATATATATTTTTATGTACCACACTAAGTATTTAAAATCTAATTTCAATACTAGTGTGAACATAACTTAGACAAAATATTTAAAGTTAGAGCCTCGCCCTTTCTTAATTCCTTCGTGTCTTCCATATCCAAATGGTAGTCACTTTGGGATATGTCAATTATCCTTTTCAATATTTCACAAACCTTTGGCCAAGCCTTGGGTTTGGAATATGAAACGATGTGCACCTTGTGCTACATGCCCAATTGCAAACTTTGACTTTTCTCACTGAATAGTCAATTAATTCTCCAAGAATTAAATTGCAATTTTAATACTTTTAAATCTAAAGATAGATTTATTATAAGTATATTAATTAAGCATTAAAGTCATCATCACATAAATCTTCCAAAGATTTTATGCTCTACTATTGCTTAATTTTGGGCGTAAGGTATAAGTTATTTTATCAAATAAAGTAACCTATTATTTATTCCCAATTTGAAAATTAAATCATTTAAAATATTTTTAATCCCAGATTATATTTTAAATATCCAATTTTCAATTTCTTATCTTGATTACAATAGTCCAACTATTTAATCAACGATTAGTGGTACTATATATATTATAATGATTATAATAGTCCAACTATATAATCAAATATAATCCAAATTAATTAACCTCAATTACATTGATTACTATAATCCAATTATAAAATCAACTGTAAACTGAAATTAATTAATTCAAATATATTGATTAATATAATCCAATTATATATAATCAAGTATAATACAGTCCAACTGTTTATTAAAACAACAATTTAAATATTAGTCTAACTAATATTTAATTAATATGACGAAATAAAATAAAATGAGCGTGTTTAGCGAGTATTCGAACGAATGTTGCAAATTCAATACTTGCCTCCCACTATTTTTCGTCGAGCCTCTAACCCTCTGTGGAGTACTCGGGAAACCGTGTTTCCTAGTGGGCTAGGATCCCGTTAAATAACACACAACCCTGACTTTGGCCAATAAAAAGCTGTATGCTATTTAACTAGGTAGATCTCACAGATCAATTGGATCTCATCCAATTCCTAGATCCGGTTAGGTGGACATCCAAGTCCGAAACATATGTATAATGTCAATGTATCCAGACATTTTCCTACCCTATCCTCTGAATCATCTAGGCCTTGGCTTTGGCCAAAACAAACCTAATGATTCCAGTTAAGCTGGACCCATTGACGAGGAAAGTTTTGTAATCAATGTCATTGGACAAAAAGTGACCTGACTTTGGCCAATAAAAATCACGATTTGGACAAGACACCGATATGCAACAAAACTCTCATGATTCAAGTACATCCTTGATTGACAAGGGCTTGACTTTGGTCAATAAAACCAATGCCAACTTCGGATCTTGAACAAGAATCATTCAATGGAAGGATATTTGCTTAATATAAACGAGGGTTTTTCGCGTGCAAATTGGCTACCAATTTAATTATCTTTGTTAAGGTCTCATCATCATACACCCTTAAGCATGCATTCTAAACACATAATAAAGCGAGTATGAAATAAAAAATAATGATATGCGGATGGATATTTTACATTGATCCTAGATCAAATCTCTCACTTTCTCTCTCCCGCTAGCACTTGTATTACTTCTACCCGTTACACTACACTTCTAAAGAAACCTCTTTACATGGAGGGGAATAGGTGAGAAGAGAATACAAAGAAATAGGAGATAAGGCTGGACACGCAGGTCCAATTTAATAAATCAAATTTATTACAATTTCCAAAATCGCCCAACCCGACTAATATCCATCCGATATACATTATTCAAACATCACAACCATGTATTCATACAAGCATGTTATCAATCAATCAATCAAATTAATTAATCTTGATTATTAGTGATCATCCAATGTTCAAACAAAGATTTGATTTTGTTCGAGTCAAACTCGTATTGCAAACACGTACTCAAAGTACAATTTCTACGAATTAAATTAAATTACATAATTAAATCCAATTTAATACGTATTTAATTCTAATTCATTATTTAATTCCAAATTAAATATTACACTTTTATTAACGAACCTTTACGACTTAAATTCCAAATTTAATCGCAACGGGTCTCAAAGCCCGATTAACATCTAATGTTTTATTTAATTAAAGTCAAATAGGCTTTTAATTAATTTCTATAGGCGTGGACTTTTGGTCAACTCGGGTCAAACCGAACAACCAAAATCCAATCCGGAAGTTACCCCATAAGCCTTTAAATTAATTTTGGCCCATTAGGCCCAATTAAATAATTAAGGTCCATTAAGTCATAATTGGACCTTTTGGACACGGTTTTGGGCCTAATTGGATCCAACCAATTTTGCCTAAACCCAACTTTGTTACAACAAAGCCCAAAAGCCCAATTACAACCTAAATAGCCCAATTTCCAAAATCAAGCCCAAATTAATTAACTTATAAAATTCCAAATTTCACAATTAATTAACCTAAGTGTAATACACAATCAATTACCCAATTAACATTTCTAAAATATCAATTAGCCTAATTAATCATGCACTTTAACAACCAAATAGTGTCCAACACAATTCAATTAAAATCAAACCCAATTAACATGCTTTCAAGTCTCGGCAATTAGGGGTTTTTCAATTCGATTCGGTTTCAATCCAATTGAGTCCACAATCTTAATTTCCCAAATCAATTCAATTCATCCAATGAATTAAAACAACAAAATCACAAAGAATTTCATGTTCTTTAAAATCGGCCAAGCCACTTTAAAAGGGAAAAATGTTCCAAATCAAAATTCAATCCAATTGAACTTCAAAACAACATTAACCAATTGTTTTAAGTCATCCAATGATCAAACAAAACAAAATTACCAAGACATTAGGTTCTTCCAATTTTCGGCCAAGCCTCCAATTTGGGGAAAAATGAATCCAATCCAATTTCATGAAATTGATCACACACAATCTCAATTAAACATGTTCTAAGCATACTTAAACATCCAATTCAATTAAAACATGCTTAAACACATTTTACCCAATTTCAAGTTTCAAATTCAACCTAAGAATTGGGGAAAATTGATCTAATCCAATTTTCTTGAAATTGATCATGCACAACTTCAATTCAACCTCATTCAAGCATAATGCATCAAACAATTCAACCAAATCATGCCTAAATCGAGTTTACCCAAATTAAAGTTTTGACCAAAATTTGCAAATTGGGGAAAATCAATCCAATGATTTTTTTTTGTCAAATTGATTACATATATCTCAAATTAGATCATATATAAGCATTCTTACACAATCAATTTGTCAGAATCAAGCCAAAATCAAAAAGCCCCAAATTTGCCAAGAACCCTAATTTCGGTTTCATGCATCAATGCTCTATACCAATGTTGGAGTTTAATCAAGTCCACAAGATCACAAACAATGCATAAAAATCACATATGAACACATCAAAGGAGAGGCGGAATCAACTCACATTGAATTCGGTTTTGATGAATGAAGAACAAAGGTGCGTTTTTGAGCTCCTCCAAGCCGGCAAAGCAATGCTTCCTTGACAGTGGGCTGTGCGGTTTTGATCCTCTTTGAACCTCCAAGAATCGGCCATGCAAGACTCCATTGAAGCTCCAAGCTTCAAGCTTCCATGCTCAAGAAGACGTTTCCCTATCACCTATGTATAACCCAAGTGTGTGCTAGCACTACATCTCCTTCTTCATTTGCTTCTCAAAATCGGGTCCGAACAGAAAATTAGAAGAAATCGGCACCATGCCGAGAAGAGGAAGAGAAGAAGAAGAGGGAAAAAGAGAGGGAGAGGAGAAACCTGTACTGCCTTTGCATGTAAGAGAGAGAGGACCGAATGTTTGTCTAAAAAGTGAAAAGAAAAAGCAATATATATTTATTCATTTATTTTCCAAAATAAATAAAACAAATATATATATTCAAACCTTTTCATATTCCATCACTTTTACTTATAACTTTAAGTCATTTCACATCACTTTTCTATCACATCTATTCACTTTAATAAAGTGACATATGTCAATCACATCACTCAAAGTGACAATTGATTTGACGATGATGCGACTAGCGATTTGACGCTTGATGTGACTCGCGTGCCGCGCTCGAATTCGAAATGCGAATGCGCTCGCAATCACTCTCGGGCTCGGGTTCGCTAATTCCAAATTAACGAATTTTCCGTCGCGTCGTAATTAAATGATTACGCCTAGCGAATTCACTATTCACGTCGCTAACGAATTAATTCTAAATTAATTCGTTCGCCCGAATTAAAATCTAATTTTAATTCCGCGTCGAAATCCAATTTCGATAATATATCGAATATATTATTTTATCGATTAATTCCAAATTAATCGTTCTCTCTCTTTAATTAATATTTTATCCCAGATAAAATATCTCCGCAATTAATCCCAGATTAATTTTCTCTCTCATCGAATTAATCCCAGATTAATTCTATCTCTCTCTTCTAATTAATCCCAGATTAATCAAAGTGCGAGTCATACGTCATCGGTGAATCTTCAGGAAGCGACCCATGAGATCTCCGGATATGTTGGCAGTAAATACGATCGTCGGACTGTCCGAACACGTAAGTACCTCGTACTACGTTTATATCGATTTACAAGACAAGGTTGGCTTCTAGCAAAGCGCCATGCCTACCCAATTCTCCAGAAATATTCTTACAGGAATATATAGATCTGTATCAAGCGTAGTATACCGTAGTATTGTGTATATTGGCCCAGTATCGGATAATCACGTGCTAGGGCTGGGGCTGGATAAGTGTCTGCCCCGTCCGAAACACATGTCGGATGTCTGGTAACATAGTCTCTATAATCGGATATACATGACCTGGTCACAATATCCCGATTGGTTGCGCAACACTCAAGAGCACTAGTACCGTATCCTGCGTGACATCATCTCCAAATGACTGAAGTGACACTTCCATCTTGACATCACACCCAATACACTACGACTCTCTGATAAACCCAGAAGTGGTGTACACAGAACCCGTTTAAAGTCCCCTACCACCAAGACCAAAGTTTATCGATTATCGTAAGTATTAGCGATGCAAGTCTCAGGTTAAGACTATACACACCTACCTTGATTTCGGCCTCCCATAGACACATAGTCATAATACCAATGGGATTCCGAGGGGTCTATCCAGAGCGAAGCTGTTTCCCGTACCATCGGTGAAACACGACCTCCTATCGCACTTGCATAAGTATCCAATACTTATATATATGAGAACTATGCCGTTGTGCCCTCACAAACGCGCACAAGTGCAATACTAGCCTATTCCGCATTATCGATGTCCAGTCTCGATAATACTACGGCTAGGGATATTTAATGATTAAACCTTCGGGGACTGATACTGTCTCATATCATCTCAGTCCAGGTACTAATCATAGGGACCTCTCTTCATTTATATATCTATGGTGATCTAATCACAAATGATGAGAGTGCAATTTCCTTGTCACATAGTTAATTTGCTACAACAACACAATGATCTGTGCAAATAGTGACGCTATGGGTCATTTTGTCCAACATACATGTCCGAGAAAACTCCGAATCTCTTTAACTGATGATGGTGGAGGTTGTTTTTCTATTGTCTCAGTCTTTGCTTTGTCTACCTCGATTCCCTTTTGTGAGATCCGATGTCCCAGGACATTGCCTTCATGCACCATGAAGTGGCATTTCTCCTAGTTGGGTACCAGGTTGGTATGTTTGCATCTTTGTAACACTTTTTCCAGATCTTACAAGCAGTGGTCAAATGGTTCTCCAAACACAGAAAAAGCATCCATGAAAACCTCCATACTTTGTTCCAGCATGTATGAGAAGATGGCCATCATGCAACGTTGAAATGTGGCAGAAGCATTATATAGTCCAAATGGCATCCTACGGAAAGCAAAACTACCATACGGGCATGTAAAAGTGGTTTTCTCCTGATCATCTGGGTGATGGCAATCTGATTGTATCCCGAGTATATATCCAGAACATAATAGAATTCATTTCCCGCCAGTCTGTCTAGCATCTGGTCAATGAATGGCAGCGGAAAATGATCCTTCCTTGTTACTTTTTTCATCTTCCTGTAGTCAATGCATACTCACCATCCAGTCACCGTTCATTTTGGAATCTGCTTGTTTTTTTTTTCATTTGTGACTAAGTTATTCTTAATTTCTTGGGCACGCATTGCATAGGACTCACCCACGTTCTGTCAGAGATGGGGTAATGATGCCGGCGTCCAACCATTTAATGATTTCTTTCTTTCTACTACCTCTTTCATGATTGGATTTAGTCTTTGTTGATGCTCCACTGTGGCTTTGTACTCGTCGTTCATTAGAATTTTGTGCATGCAAAATGATGGACTACTGCCTCGAATGTCTGCTATAGTCCAGCCAATGGCTTTCTTATGCTCGCGTAGCACTCTCCGTTGTTGGGGTCAAATCAGAGAGGCGCAGCGGAATAAGCGATGTTCGGGCGAAATCGTAATTTAAAATTTTTAAACTTAAGAATAAATTATTTAATATCCAATATTAATAATTCATTCATATTTTACCTAAACATATTTATTCAATATATATAATGACATAAACAATATAGAAACACCGCGAAACTTTTGCGAAAATATTTTTCCGTAAAATAGAATAAAACGCATTTCCGGCCGAACCGACCGACCAATGCTCATGGGAACTGCCCAGGTCAGCCCCAAAAAACATTTGGACAGTTCGTGGGCAGCCCGAACAGTGCCAAGTTCACTGTTTGCTGTTACCCAGTAATGCCATTTTTCACCGTTTTCGCGTATTTTCACTCTGAAATAATTTTCGATAAATAATTTTCTTGGGCAATTAAAATAAACCAATTTATTTTAATTAATCAGTAAATAAAATCTGAATTTTTATCTGAAAAATCATATTTATCAATAATTGCTATGAGACCCATACACTTTCCAAATTAATCATTTTGGTCCTTAAATTGTCAAATACATATTTAATTGATTCCAAATCAATCCCAAAATAATTCATACATGTCTAATACATGAATTTATAATTTACAAAAAAATCCTAAAATTTTTCCAGAATTGCCGAAACAGCCCCTGAACTTTTATTAATTGCAATTTGGCCCAATTTATTCAAAACACATCAAGATCAAATCCAATCAATCCCAAATTTAACATACATCACATATATATAAAGTTATATCATATATATGAAAAGCCTCAAAATGGAATTGGTTTAGACCCTAATTTCATAAATTACTCCAATTACATAATTTACATTAAATTGAATATTCAACAATTTAATCAATCAATTACCACACCAATCAAGTCTCACCATCATGAAATTAATCAACAACAATTCTAGGTTAATTATGAATGGCTAATCAACTCTAGAATGACAATTTTAATCTCTAATTAATTTATTAAACTTAATTACACTAATAACCTTATAAATTAATCATACATGCTTAACACCTTCAAACAAGCTTCCAACAAATTTAATTACAAACTAAAAGAGTAGAGACATCATCTTAACTACACATTTTGAAGTTAAGAATAATAGAAATAATTTCTATGTAGAAGAAAGTGTGAAATTACTTACAAAATTCAAAATTTTGGTTTTGTTTTCCTTTATTTCTTCACATTTTCTCTCAACTTACTTTGTAAAATTTTGTTCAACTTGTCTAAGTATGAAAAATGAAAAAAAAAACAATTTTGTTAAATCATTTCCCCATTATCCGAATTTTACACCAAAAAATCAAATAACAATTATTTAATTTTGTTGCATTTTAATTGGAATAAGTTTTGGTTTAATAATGTAACAATTATCTTTAATAAAGCAAACCAAAAAAGTCTTCCAATAAAATCAAGCCATATTCCAAAAAAGTATTTTCTATAATAGTCAACATTCAATGTTACACACTAAGTAATAAATAATTTTATTACTCGAGATCGTAGAAAAGATATTCTATCAAATATAATGTAATATATTATTAAGTAAAATAAATGATAAACTTCTACTCGTACCTCCGAGGCGCAAGTAATATAAATTATATAACCATTATACAAAAGGTAGATTCAAATCTCAAATATTTCAATATTCGAATTTTCTACTTATACACAGCATATACGTAACTGTAGAAACTAATGGAACATTAATTAAAATGATGAATTAGTGTTACTGGAGCATATCTCCAAGAGTATTGAAACTAATTTGGTAACTCTTAATATCAAACGAATCAAATCGCATAAAATTTGATTTCTTCCTCTAACCAATTCAATCAATATGGAATCGTGGAAGTATAATATTGATGTAAGATTTATTTTCTTCGAATAACCTTAGAAAAAATTGCCATAAATTCATATGTTTGAACGTATCAAATATCTTTGAATAATTCAAAGACTCACGATGAATTTTAATGATACGATTTTCAAAACTTCAGATCGAATATCTTTGAACTAGTCAAAATATTCTATCTGCGTTTCATCAGAAACACGTAACTAAGTCACGACAGTTCATCGACTAAGTTACGAAGTAAAGAAAACTACCTTAAGAAATTTATAATTCATTAAATTACATACATCCAATGTATCAGTTTAATATATTTTCTTGTCCAATGATAGTAATTGGTTAAATGAGATTTAGTCACTTTCCCAAATACAATATTCGTTAAATGGATAAGGATATTTGGTGTGATCTCATATCAGACAATCCTTCACCATATGGAATAAGCATCCAATACTTAAGTGATAAAATCTCATAAAATAATGTTCTAAGTTATTTACTTAACCGAATATTTTTCTTAATGTTTATCTATTTGTTAATGACACTACTAGTCGTTTTAAAATATGTACAATTGTTTACAAAGAACAAGTAACTATCAAATAGTCGCAAGTTCTGATATCAAATATCGAAATAATCATTCAACAATATTTCAAATAACTAGACGAGAGATATGATATCCAATATCTACAGTTGTCGTATTATGAAAATCAATATTTTCTATACACATCTTATTTCTTTATCTATATTATTTACTTTCAAATTATTTACAACATTTGTAAATATTCGAAAAATAAATAGTGACTGACACGTGACCTCTGAATGTCACTAAAATCAAGAAACATCATTATTAGATAAACAATTACCTAATGGGGTTTTCTTAATGCCAATGAAGAATCTTGAGACATGAACCAATTCATGTCAATCTTTATTGCATAAGAAACTATTATGTCTAAAAGGATTATATCATTATCTATTCTAATCTAGAACATTTTCTAGAAATCTGCAACCATAATTTAAGTCAGAATATATAATATGCATGCAGTGGATAAAAGTTTAATTCTATCAAACTAATAGAATAAGGAACAACATAAGCGATAATTTACATAATATTACACACCGCATAAGTTAAGGATTTTTAACCTAGCAGTGGCTCCCACTACTTTACGTAATACCATAATCCCCAACGAAAACGAGAATTCAATAATTAAATTGAATTCTATAATGGGAAGTGGACCCCATGAATATATTTCGACTCACAGCTTTGGCATGTTCTCGCCTACGTATATTCATTAGGTAGACAACTCATTGTCAATCACACTCACTGTGACTCCTGGGTTCGGTCCTGATCGTTTCTAGTTATGGCATCTTTGGCACGTTCACAAGGAGGCGTATCAAGGTTAAACTTGTCAATGACAAACTCAAGTTACCGATGTAGTCCTGAGAGCTTTGGCACGTTCAGGATTTCCACTTTCACTTGAATTTGTCTCTTATCATATAGTTCTACTAGCGCAAATGAACTACCTTCAACCATAACTGCACAGATTTGGCATGTTACAGCCATAGCATCATGAAAACATTTACATCCGTATTGATAAGGCGGCCGAAGAAACAAGTATTCCTAATACTAGTCACTTTCTTAAAACCTTATTTAAACGAGGATTTTCCAACAAAAGATACTTTTACTTTATTTAATCAAATTAAATAAACATATGCATGTATTAAGTAATGATTAAATTAAACATTGAATTTTAAAGGGCTAATCTCATCGGGTGTCAAGGATCAGTCTCGCTCTGATACCATTTTGTTGGGGTCAAATCAGAGAGGCGCGACGGAAGAAGCGTTGTTCGGGTGAAGTCATAGTTTAAAATTTTTAAACTTAAGAATAAATTATTTAATATCCAATATTAATAATTCATTCATATTTCACCTAAACATATTTATTTGATATCATATAATGACATAAATAATATAGAAACACCGCGAAAACGTTTGCGAAAACGTTTTTTTTCATAAAACAGCATAAAACGTGTTTCCGGCCGAATCGACCGACCAATGCTCATGGGAACTGCCCATTTTAGCTCCAAAAACATTTGGACAGTTCGTGGGCTGCCCAAATAGTGCCCAGTTCACTGTTTGGGTAGCCGTTACCCGGTAACTCTGTTTTTCATCGTTTTCACGTATTTTCACTCCGAAATAATTTCCTATAAATAATTTTCTTGGGCAATTAAAATAAACCAATTTATTCTAATTACTCAGTAAATAAAAACTGAATTTTTATCTGAAAATTCAGATTTATCAATAATTGATATGAGACCCATACACTTTACAAATTAATCATTTTGGTCCTTAAATTGTCAAATACATAATTAATTGATTCCAAATCAATCCCAAAATAATTTACACATTTCTAATACATGAATTTAAAATTTGCAACAAAAATCCAGAAAATTTCCAGAATTGCCAAAACTGCCCCTGAACTTTTATTAATTAGAATTTGGCCCAATTTGTTCAAAACACATCAAGATCAAATCCAATCAATCCCAAATTTAACATACATCACATATACATCAAATTATATCATATATATGAAAACCCCTAAATTGGAATAGGTATAGAATCCTAATTTAATAAATTACTCCAATTACACAATTTACATTAAATTGAAAAAATTCAACACTTTAATCAATCAATTACGACACCAATCAAGTCTCACCATCATGAAATTAATCAAGAACAATTCTAGGTTAATTATGTATGGCTTATCCACTCTAGAATGACAACTTTAATCTCTAATTAATTTATTAAGCTTAATTACACTAATAAGCTTATAAATTAATCATACATGCTTAACACCTTCAAACAAGCTTCCAAAAAATTTAATTACAAACTAAACGAGTAGAGAAATCATCTTAACAACATAATTTGAAGTTAAGAATAATAGAAATAATTTCTATGTAGAAGAAAGTCCGAAATTATTTACAAAATTCCAAATTTTGGCTTTGTTTTTCCTTTCTTTCTTCACCTTTGCTCTCAACTAACTTTTGTTAAAATTTTGTTCAACTTGTCTAAGTATGAAAAAAGAAAAACAAAATAATTTTTTTAAATCATTTCCCTCTTGGCCGAATTTTGCACCAAAAAATCAAATAACAATTATTTAATTTTGTTGCATTTTAATTAGAACAAGTTTTGATTTAATAAAGTAACAATTATCTTTAATAAAGCAAACAAAAAAGTGTTCCAATAAAATCAATCCATATAAAAATAAAATCATTACAAAAGATATTTATTTATTAATTAATTTAATTATTTAACAATTAAATAATGAAATAATGAAATACAAATATATTAAATATATGTATTATATTTACATTAAATGTCTCAAATATATATATTAATGATACATATGCCAAATATCACAATTTGAAATTTTATTATTGTGTATTTAATAAAATAAAGTATTCAATACAATTACACATTAATTAGAAAATGACCGTTAGGTCCCGATTGCATGTATTTTTCGTTTAACCATTAAACGAATGATAAATAATCAATATTATTCATAACAGTTGCCCTAGTGCTCTACGAGTATATTTTATTAGTGAGACTCTCTAGATTCAGACATATCTGTCACGAAATCCAATTTCGTGTCTATAATTCACCCACCCGTAAATTATGACGACCACAGATAAACTCGTTGAATCATAAGGTCGAGGTCACTGCATACATATAATCCCTCCGTCACAGGTATCCAGATTATCCCAGAGATAGAGATATAAACGTCAAATCTCTATAGGAATAATTTCGTCGACGTATCTATTAGAAATCTCTAAATAACATTTGAAACTCACTTCCGAAGTCTACTATGGTCATAGATTTAAAATATTTCTAATCACATAATGGACTACCTATGCTCTGTACACATAACTGACAGATCCTTTTTTGATACTCACAGGATATCATGAGCATGAGTCCACACCCAACGAACAGGCGGAGGTTTGATCTTAATAGATCA
Source organism: Zanthoxylum bungeanum (assembly GCA_019454045.1). NCBI lineage: Eukaryota > Viridiplantae > Streptophyta > Magnoliopsida > Sapindales > Rutaceae > Zanthoxylum > Zanthoxylum bungeanum. The sequence goes on along the minus strand of SKCR01045143.1, from coordinate 11,668 downwards.
GTGACGTGACAGCCATCTAAGTGTGGAGGATAACTCATATATCCACAGTGGTATCTCAAGTCAAAGAATCACTATGCTACTCAACCCGAGAAGATTCCCATTTACGTTGGTGTACCATATATTAGGAAATATTCGATGAGTCATTCAATGTTTATCAAATAAATAGCTACACGTCTATACGAGTCTTCCAAGACTTATAGTTCATTGGGATAAACCATCGGAACAAGTCCGATATATGATATGTACTGGTCTCATCAGATTTTACTAACCGACATGTGTCAGTAAATCTTGACCAGGAACTTATTTTAAGGATATACAACTTATAATGACACTTCCCAATGTCAATTACAAGCTATATTGTAACTGCGCACTATGTTGTAAATCATTGGGTCTTTGTCTAATATATTTACATATCACTAAGCCAGATTTATTTTCAATCTAATCAATCTAATCGAAATTAGATCGAATACGTATATAAAAGACAAGAGGTGCTTCTATTTAAATTAGTAATATCATGGAAAAAGGTATTGTTCGTATTCATGAATCAGACATAAATACGATCCGGATTGGCGCTCAGAGCACCAACCCTAACATCAGCAACTTATCTTCCTGCACCAAAGTTAGCGACGAAGAAATAATCACAGGTAAATCAGAAGAGTTTTCTAAGAATATATACATGAGATGGCTCGGAATTGGCTTTAGTTCCAGCTACGGTGGTTCTTCAGTCGAAGGCTTGATTCGCTCATTTTTCGGTAGTTCCAAAATTTCCACTTGTGGTGTCGATCTGAAGCGAGAGGGTCCGTCAGGATATTTGATACATTCAAGAATTTCATCATCTAGCTCTCTGTCAGTCATGTTGGTGATACAAGCTTCAATTTTATCCGTGGAAAGTTACATTGCATCAGTATTCTGGATGATACTATCTATAACATCAATTCTGAAATATTCCTCCTCCTCTTTTTCTTCATTCAGGAATTTCATGGCTTTGAAAACATTGAATGTTACTTCTTGGTCCTGCACCTTCATGGTTAGTTCTTATTTTTGTACTTCAATAACAGTTCGACATATAATGGTCTCCCGAGGATGATGGGTACATCTTTATCTTCCTTCCTGTCAATGACAATAAAATTTACACCTCTCGAAAATTTAAGAGATCTATCAGTAAGTTGCAGAGTGACTGAGGTGGGCTTTCCTTTTTTAATCTGCAGTTTCCTATAAATAGACAAAGACATCAAATTAATACTCGCACCTAAATCACACAAAGCCTTACCGAAGTAATGTTCTCATATGGTGCACGGGATGGTGAAACTGACAGGATCTTTCAACTTTGGGGGAAGCTTCCTCTGAATGATGGCTCTACATTCTTCTGTCAATACTACTATCTCGTAATCTCTCAATCTTCGTTTTAGTGAAAGAATATCTATAGACACTGCATTTTTGCATAAGCCCGATAATGTACCCTCAAGTCTTACCTTTTAAGTTGTTTTCTCAGAAGTGCGTTAGGCCGTCACCGGAAGGATTGCTGGTTCGTTATTTCTGCTTGCTGTTTCGCTGTTTTTGCTCACTATTTTGCTATTTTCTGGTTGCTGTTTTTCTATTTTCTGGTTGCTATTTTGGTTGTTTTCTGGGTTGCTGTTTTGGTTATTTTTTAGCTGATGTTTTGATTGTTTTTTGGCTGCTGTTTTGGTTATTTTTATGTTGCTATTTTGGTCGTTTTTGGCTGCTATTTGGGGGTGTTTTTGTTTGTTTTTGGGCTACTGGTATCACGGTTTTTTCGGTTGTTTTCTGGTTGTTGGTTTCACGATTTTTCTGGTTGTTTTATGGTTATTTTCTTCGGTTTTTTTTATGTTGTTTGTTCGGTGGTTTTGGTTGTTGTTTCGGTGATTTAGTAGGGTTTTTGGTTGCTTTTTTTTCGGTGATTTGGTAGGTTTTTGGTTGCTTTGTTTTGGTTTTGGTAGGGTTGTTTTGTTTGTTGTTTCGGTGATGGTAGAGTTTTTTTGTGTTGTTTTTCGGTGATGGCTGGGTTTTCTTGTTTTTTATTTCGGTGATGGTGGGGTTTTTTTGTTTGTTGTTTTCTTTCAATATTGCCGCCTAAAGAAGAAGAGAGAGAGCTTGTTTGTTATAGGGTTTTCCGTGGTGTTTGTCGTCAAAAGTCCTACTTTTGTGTCAAGATTTGTTCTCTTTTTATAATACCTTGAAGGGATCTCCAAATAGGGAAACAAATCACTTTGATTTGGGGAATATATTCTTAAATTATTTTGGTATTAAAATCTCTTAAACTTGGTGATGAGAATATCCTAAATCTTGTTAAATTGGAAAGTGTTGATGAGAGGATTTTGACATGTGATTTGCATGGGATTTGGGCGTGCATGGTGGGTCAGGGCCGTGCGGATGGATTGCATGGGCTTTGGGTCGTGTGGATGGGCCGGAGTTAAAGGGTGCAAGGGCGTGTCCGAGGCTATGGTTTGAAACAGCGGCTGACAGAGCGAATCTGATGCTGGCTAGTGAGTCTGAATCCGATGAGGGGTTACTTTTGGAGGTTTTCTTTCCTTTCGGCATTCAGTTTTCACAACTTCCGCAACTTTTCAAGTAGTGCCTCCATACTAGGCTCATCATCGGGCTTATGTAAAAATGCAGTGCCTACAGTCGCCCTCACTTTGATGTGGCTTGTTCAGTGTGTGACAGTGACAACCCTATCAAAGTCATGCATGCATTTTTACTTACCTGGTCCGTCGGCCATTGCCAGACTTACCTGTTGTTTCGCTGCTTTTCGAGATGCTTCGATCTCTAGGATTTATTCCCGAACTATACTTGATGGCGAGGTGCTTCGACCACTGGGATTGATTCCCGAATCCGTTCCTGGTGTGATATGTTTTGATCTCTGGGATTTATTCCCGAACTGAGTTGAGTTGATGGCGAGGTGCTTCAACCTCTGGGATTCATTCCCAAATTCATTCCAAGTGTGAGATGCTTCGATCTCTGGGATTTATTCTCAAACTGACAGCGAGGTACTTCGACCCCTGGGCTTCATTCCCGAACCGTGCTGGGTGTGAATGCTTCGATCTCTGGAGTTCATTCCCGAACCAAGTTGAGTTGATGGCGAGGTGCTTCGACCCCTGGGCTTCATTCCCGAACCATGCTGGGTGTGAGATGCTTCGATCTCTGGGATTTATTCCCGAACTGATGGCGAGGTGCTTCGACCCATGGGCTTCATTCTGAATCGTGCTGGGTGTGATATGCTTCGATCTCTGGGATTCATTCCTGAACTGACGGCGAGGTGCTTCGACCCCTGGGCTTCATTCCCGAACCGTGCTGGGTGCGAGATGCTTCGATCTCTGGGATTCATTCCCGAATTGATGGCGAGGTGCTTCGACTATTGGGCTTCATTCCCGAACTGTGCTGGGTGCGAGATGTTTCGATCTCTAGGATTCATTCCCGAACTGAATGGGAGATGGCATTTTGGTCCATCTGCTTGACTTTTCGATCCACTGGGGAGTTTTTTCCATGATGATGCTATAGGGATTTTATTGCGGATATCCGGTAACGCAGCGGAAACAGTGGAAAATCAAATTTTCCGATTTCAAAACTTTTTCTCGGATTAATTAAATAAACATATTTATTTTATAACCCAATAATTAAATTATGAAATAAAATTCAATAAATCAAATTTATGTGAATTTACCGAATTTGCCCTTACACTTTGTATTTTGTTCATTTTAGACCGAAATTGTTCAAATCAATTTTGGATAATTCTAAATCATTACTAATATGAATTTAACATGTCACAAATGTCAAAACACAAATTGCAACCAAAAACCCAAAAATTATTAGCCTTGGCCGAGAGCCTCCCAAGGGGGGGGGGATTGTGCATTTTGCACTTCCATGGTTCAAAACACATCAAGGCAAAATCCAATCAACCCAATATTTTACATGCATCATATACACATAAATATACTGTATAAATGAAAAACCCCAAATTTGGAAGTGGTCTTAAACCCTAATTTTTCAATTCTTCAAATTGGACAAATTAGACCAAATTGGTTAAATCAATTACTTCAATCATGTTTCTTCCATCCAAATCAAGTCTCAACACAATTAAATAACTATAGATCAAATCTAGGTCATTTAAGAGTGGGTCAACAACTATAGATTAACAACAAAGTTTCTCAAACTTACAAAAGTATGCTTATTAACTCATTAGAAGCATCATTTGATTTCTATACATGCTTAACCTTATCAACAAACTTCCATCAAACAAAACACAAAGAATAAAGAAAAGAATAACAAGAGAACATCATAGCATGTAGCCTAGAACAAAAGAAACATTTTCTTCTCTAATAGTAAGTTGGAAAAACTTACTAAAATTCAAAGTTTGGCTTGTTTTTCTTTATCTTTCTCTCTAGCTTCATTTGTGTGCGCAATGGAGTTTTTGTATAAAGTGTATTAGCTTATTAAACCCTAAATGAAATAAAAAAATATATACTTGCACAATAAAGCCCTTGGCCGAAAATTGCTAAGGAAATAAACAAGAAATTTTGTTTTAATTTCATTTAAATTTCAAGTTGCCAACTTGTTAAAATTATCATTACACATTAAAGATATTTTCAACAAAGTCAACAATGGCAACTTAGCCATTAAAACAAATATCATAACCTAAAAATATCTATACTTTAATTAATTTAATCATTTAACAATTAAATAATTAATTAATTAATTAAATATAAATATATTAAATATATGTATAACATTTACATTAAATATTAAATACATATATTCATTTATGATATTAGTCAAATATCTCAATTTGACTATTAATTAATTTGTATTTGAATTAATCAGGTATTAAATACAAATACACAAAAATTAAGGAAATGACTATTGGGTCCCTACACATGTATTTTGCGTTTAACCTTTAAACGACTTTATAAATAATCAATATTATTTATTAATATTGCCCTAGTGCTCTACGAGTATATTTCATTATTGAGACTCTCTAGATTCAGACATATCCGTCATGAAATCCAATTTCGTGTCCATAATTAATCCACCCGTAAATTATGACGATCACGGATAAACTCGCTGAATCATACAGGTCGAGGTCATGGAAAATGTATAATTCCTCCGTCACAGGTATCCGGATAAATCCCAGAGATATAGATGTAAACGTCAAGTCTCTATAGGGATTATCCAGTCGACTATTATATTAGCAATCTCTAAAAGAATGTTTAGAACTAGCTTCTAAACTGTACCACAGGCCCATGGTTTTATCTGATTACTAATCATATGGACTACAAATGCTTTGATACACAGACATAAAGGATCCTATCTTGATACACATAGGACACCCTGAGGATCTATCTACACCCAACGAATAGGCGGAGGTCTGATCGAAATAGATCGATGATGTGACTGCCATCTAAGTGTAGAAGATGTCTCATGTGCCCACAATGGCATCTCAAGTCTAAGAATCACAAGTGCTACTCAACCCGAGAAGATTCTTATTGACGTTGGTGTACCATCCATTAAGAATCTTCGGTGAGTCGTTCAGTGTTTATCCGCTATAAACACCTACACATCTATACTAGTCTCCAAGACATATGGTTTATTGAGAAACCATTGGAATCATATATTCCAGTATACGACATGTACCAGTCTCAACAGGTTAACTATACTGACCAAGTAGTGTAAACCTTGACCAGGAACTGTCTGAGAATTACAACGTCATGATACAACTCAATGCCAGTTGCGACGCTTTTGCAACTGCACCATGACTAGTCATTCTAAGGTCATTACGTCTTTACCATATTAAAAGATTCATTATATTATAGAAACTGCATATATTATTCAAAATATAACGTTTTACAGAAGTATTCATAAAGAAATACAACCGGGAATTGGCGCTCTGAGCACTAACCCCAACAAAAACTCCAACTTGCTCTAGTGCCAATAATGATTGTATCTAACACCCATCGACTCCACGTGTTTATCAAACAGCTTCGGAGGTATGGCCTTCGTCAGCGGGGTCTACTACATTATCTTCACTAGGTACCTTGCACACGACAATATCCCCTCGCGACACAATCTCTCGAATGATGTGGTACTTGCGTTCCACATGTTTCGACTTCTGATGCGCCCTCGGTTCCTTTGCTTGCGTAATGGCTCCAGTATTATCACAGTATAAAGAAATCGTATTCTCGATACTTGGGACAACTCTAGTTCTGTGGCAAAGTTATTTATCCACACAGCCTCTTTTACAGCTTCAGAAGCTGCAATATATTCTGCCTCAGTGGTGGAATCTGCTGTCGATCCTTGTTTGGAACTCTTCCAACAAACTGCACCTCCGTTAAGGGTAAATACGAATCCAGATGTAGACTTTCTATCATCGAGATCCGATTGGAAATCGGAATCCGTATACCTGTTAACTTGCAGTCGTTTCCTCCATAAATTATTAACTTATCCTTAATACCTTTAAGATACTTGAGGATATGTTTAATGGCTATCCAATGGTCATTACCTGGATTGGACTGATATCTACTAGTTACGCTAACAGCGAAACTGATATCAGGCCTCGTACATAACATGGCATACATTATGCTACCAAACACGAAGCATAAGGTTGGTTAGACATTCTAACCTTCTCATCTTCTGTTTATGGACTCATCTTCTTAGAAAGATGAATCCCATGTCTGAACGGTATGTTTGCTGTCATACAGTTACCAAAATTATACCGTTCCAAGATCTTATCTATGTACGTTGCTTGGGATAACCCAATCAGCCTCATTTGTCTATCTCTATAGAGTTTTTGTTGGTTTTATTCTAGGTCCCAAGATCAAACAAGACATGAAAAACATGCCAATGAATACACCAACGAAGATAGCGGAATACTTACATTGGTTGGTTGAGTCGAATCGAAGACGAATGAAGCCAAAAACGCACTGCCATGGACACCCACTGCATGCAGTCCACTGTCGTCTGTCTTCAGTTTTTGAGCTGCGAAATGGAGCTCCAAATTTCGTCGGATGGATCCCGGCTCATGGTCGAACCTCCCTACCACCTTCGCAAGACTTGTAAGTGTGCTAGCACTTGAATTTTCACCATGAAAATCCACTCTTGGCTTCCCTATTGCTCACGTTTTTCTGGTTCAAAACCAGTGAGTATATTCAGTTTTTGGGCGTGAGGGAAGGAGAGAAAGTGTGTCTATGCATTTTCTATTTCACTTCTTGCTTTTTTGTTTCAAAAAGGAGAACAGACAAAGAAAGAGAAAAACAATGATGAGATATGATTTACCAAAATGAATTTTTAATAAAAAACCCTTCAAAAACCGTGAAAGGTTTTCCCTCCAAAAAATTCATTAAATGGCATCATCATCACACATTGAGAATAGAGACAATGTATCATCCCATAAAGGTGACTAGATACATCCATCATCTATTCGTGTCAATGTGATGAGATATCGCGATGTGATTTGCGGATACCACTCGTTTCAAAATACGAATGTGTCCGCAAACACTTTCGGGCTCGGTTCGCTAATTCCGAATTAACGCATTTCCGTCGCGATGAGAATTAATTAATTTCGCCTAGCGAAATTACTATTCAGATCGCTAACGAATTAATTCTAAATTAATTCGTTCGCCCGAATTAAAATCTAATTTTAATTCCGCGTCGAAATCTAATTTCGTTTAATATATCGAATATATTAATTTACCGATTAATTCCAAATTAATCGTTATCTCTCTCTAGACGATATTTTATCCTAGATAAAATATCTCCGTAATTAATCCTAGATTAATTTTCTCTCTCTTCTATATAATCCCAGATTATTCAAGAGTGCGAGTTGTGCGTCATCGGTGGATTATCGGGAAGCGACCCATGAGATCCCGGATAAGCTGGCAGTAAATACGGTCGTCGGAGTATCCGAATCACGTACGTACCAAGTACTACGTTCTACCGATTTACGTGACAAGGTCGACTCCTAGCAAAGCACCAAGTCTTCCCAATTCTCCGGACATATCCATTTAAGAATATCAAAGATCTGTATCAAGCGTAGTATACTAATGTATTGTGCATATCGGCCCAGTATCGGATAGTCACGTGCTAGGGTGGGGCTGGATAAGTGTCTGCCCCGTCCGAAGCACATATCGGATGTCTGGTAACATAGTCTCTATAATCGGATATTATGACCTGGTCACAATATCCCGATTGGTTGCGCAACACTCAAGAGCACTAGTACCGTATCCTGCGTGACATCATCTCCACTATGACTGAAGTGATACTTCCGTCTCGACATCACACCCAATACACTACGACTCTCTGATAAACCCAGAAGTGGTGTACGCAGAAGAACGGTTAAAGCCTGTACCACCAAGACCAAAGTCTATCGATTATCGTAAGTATTAGCGATGTAAGTCTCAGGTTAAGACTATACACACCTACCTTGATTTCGGCCTCCCATAGACACATAGTCATAATACCAATGGGATTCCGAGGGGTCTATCCAGAGCGAAGCTGTTTCCCGTACCATCGGTGAAACACGACCTCCTATCGCACTTGCATAAGTATCCAATACTTATATATATGAGAACTATGCCGTTGTGCCCTCACAACGCACACAAGTGCAATACTAGCCTATTCCGCATTATCGATGTCCAGTCTCGATAATACTCCGGCTAGGGATATTTAATGATTAATCCTTCGGGGACTGATACTGTCTCATATCATTCTCAGTCCAGGAACTAATCATAGGGACCTCTCTTCATTTATATATATATGGTGATCTAATCACAAATGATGAGAGTGCAATTTCCTTGTCACATAGTTAATTTGCTACAACAACACAATGATCTGTGCAAATAGTGACGCTATGGGTCATTTTGTCCAACAATCTCCCACTTGGCACATAGCGAGTCACTCAAGTGTCCTACACCTGAACTATGTACGGTTCGCTCAAATTGCTGAGGAAAGGTTTTCGTCAGCGGATTTGCTTGATTATCGTCTGACGCGATTTACACGATCATCACATCGCCACGATGTATGATCCGAACGAATCAGATGAATATAGAAGTATATATCTGGATCGTCGATGAGACCTTTAATTCCTTAGCCTGTGCTGACGCCTAGCTCAGCTGCTAAAAGAACTATATCTAATCTAATTAGATTTATTTTCGATCCAAATGGCTTCTATTGCTGCCTCAGCTGCAGCAATAATCCGCATTTGTTGTTTATTCGGCAACAGTTATCTTGCTCGGAATATTTCCAGCTCACTGTCCCGTTATTCAAACTTTATAGTACCGTAGTATTTAATTGTTTGGAAACTTGCAGCAGTGATCCCAGTCACTTCAAGTTCTCCTTCTCCATAGTTTAAGACAACATCTTTAGTTCTATAGATACTAACAGATGTTCTTAATCTTCAATCCAGTGACTATCACTTGGATTGACCTGATCGTGACTCCATATGCTCGAAGCGTATGAGACACCCTATCAAGTACATTTTAAATGTACAATTTCCAGAGAGTGTTAACAACTCCAAATCTATCCCAGTAGATCTTTATTCCTTGAATAAAGGTTGTTACTCCCCAGAATTCTACGGAGAATTTCTATTGAAAGAATATCTATGAAAGCCAAGCTTTCACCAATTGTTTTATGGGAATTTCACTGTCAGTGCCCTCTCCCACTAACCTCCTTATATACACAAGAATTGAGTCAAATCATAAACCATTATGATTATTTCAAAACGTCAGTTCCAAGAACCTTATGCTTGCTTCAATCCAAACATGGATCGAATAACCCGCAAACCTTGTTTGTCGGTTATACAAAATCGTCAGGATGTTGTAAACATCCTCCAAAAGGTTTCCTTTTCAGGAAAGCGATTTTGATCTATAACTGACACATTTCATAAATGAAATACGCAGTTATCTACAAGCATCTTCAAAATGGATTTACCATGGCAACAGTAAAAGGTTGAACCGTTATTAACACAATGTTGATAACGATACCTTTCCGTCAAAAACCAGCTTTGTACGTTGGTATGTTGCCTTCCATGTATGTCTTCCTTGAAGACGTTTAATGTACCAATAGGCACAATGCCTTGTGGTACAACAACTAGTATCCAAAATAGTTGTTATACATGGAATCCATTTCGGACTCATGGCACTTTGCCATAATAGGGAGTCGATACCTCGTATCACTTCCTCAAAACGTAGTCGGATGGTATACCTTCATAAGATTGACATCTTTATGAGGTTAGATCAGAAACCCATACCCTAGGTTGTTTTCTGACTCTATCCGATCTACAAGTTCTTGTGTATTCGAAGATTAATGGTATAGATTCATCATGATGAACTGTTTGTGTTCCATTAAGGACTTCGTGCCTTGAACAGTATTACTCCGATTTTCATCGAGTATCACTATCCTCCCACTGACCACTGCATATCGGTATTCCTCTCAGGAAAACCGCATGGTGAGCAACAATTACATTGTTCTCATGTGAGATTTATAAGTACTATACTTATGGTTTCCCTTAGGATAACCTATATTGGCACTTATCCAATTTGGGTTCTTAGTTTGGTATCATCCAAACGTTATGCCTGGCATACCCAAATTATTAGGAATGAGAAACCCCGTTCTTTCCTGTTCATATCCTATATGATATCTGTCAAACAGATTTTATGGAACCTTATTCTAAATAAGTTTTGCACTGTTAATACATATCCTATTGAAGGAAACAGTAGCTCAGAGCGACTCGTGATAAACCTTATCATGTCCAACAAAATTCGGTTTTAGTTCGGACACATCGTCTAACTGACGTGTCTCGGGAGGAGTCCTCATATGAAAGAATACCGTACTCTTTCATGTATGTCTGAAACTTACTACTTAAGTATTTTTCCAATACGGTCTTACCGTGGTGGAATAATACTATAGCCGATTGTATGTTTTGGTTCACATCTAGCCTAGCTAGATATGGGCCCACTTACTTCACCATGAATAGGGCTAACAGATCGGTGGTCCTTATACTATTACCAAGTAAATAGTATTTTAGGTACTTTACCTTATAAATTAGATTCGCAGACCTTATTTGAATAGTCAAATCAGTCCTAGTACCCATTCTTCAAAAGTGTGGATATACGAGTCTCTTTTTAATTGTGTCCTAGACAACAATGCCACAAATAAGTCTCTATTGATCAAATCAATTTGAGCTATTTATTTGTCATTTTATATGTTTGAGATTTTCATTATATTCAAAATATAAATTCTGTTATTTACATCTAATGTATTTATCTCAGTATCATCTTTATATAATAAAACACTTTAGTGTTCTAGAATATAAAGGTTTTATCCGGAATGGATTAAACACTGATACAGAGATAATGTCTCTAGTCAAACTAGTTACATTATAACAGTTCCTAATTTAAGTACATACCCAAAGGGTAGTTCCTAAACTTAGGTATCTACGGTCGAAACAACGACTTTTGTCCCGTTTCCGATTTGCAGAGAAATCTCGGCTTGAAGTCAGTATCCAACTCATAGCGGATTCTGAACATCAATACATATATTTTATGTATCACACTAAGTATTTAAAATCCAATTTTAATACTAGTAGTGAACATAACTAAGACAAACATTTTCAAAGTAAGAGCCTCGCCCTTTCTTTAATTCCTTCGTGTCTTCCATA
>SKCR01045142.1:0-127946 GCA_019454045.1 Zanthoxylum bungeanum | reverse complement strand
GGATTCCACAGGGTTTTTGTGCAGCGGAAGTCGGAAGAACTATGGTAATGCTTCTTTGGGAAAAATAAATTATATCTTTGAATGAAAATGCATCAATGACTTGAACTGAGATGTTTGCAATCCATGTTTTCAGGTATGAGATGCAGGATTTGCATGTTTCAGAAACTCTTCCACAAATGGTCGCACTCTCTGAGGCTTATATGCAGATTTATGAGCAGCAGCAATAGTGTAGGAGAGAAATATCTTAACTGTTTCATTTGCTTGTAAGGTGAGTTCAATTTTTCTAAGTTGAGTACGAGACAGAGAAAAAGTAATCATCCTTTGAGGCAGCACATATCCCTTTGTGGAGGCAGTTTCTTCAGTTTTAAGTTTAGAAATTAACCCTTTCAGTTTCTTGCTGCTGCTGGTTGACTTTTTGAAGCACTATACGTTCCATTTAGAGCAAGACTTTTGACATGTAAAGCATTGAATTGCAGATTTTACATCTGGAATCAAACATAGTCTTTTATCTATTTTGTAATTGCTTACCGCATGCCAATGCCATGTTGCTTCACATTTAGTAAACTCCTTTTATCTCTGTTTATTTTGAATGTGAGATTGTTCTTTGTTTTTGTGATAGAGTGTAATAGAAACAATACATAAGCTCAAAATAAAATATTAAAATGAACGGAGAGATTGACAACTTCACCAAAGTTCATATCCCCCAGCCATTGTTGTGATTGGGAGCAAATGAACTTACATTATTAATATAACATGTGAGATTTAGAATCCTAATATTCCATCATGTCATGTTTCACCATATTCAGCATAATGCGTATGAATTCATATCAATTGTTATAGATTTATGAGTAAAATTTATCTTTAAAAACCGATTTCTGAGAAAAGGGAACTCATAAATTTAAATTATCATTTATATTATTCTATTTAAGTTATATAGGATTTAGGATCCTAACATAAAATAACCCTAAATCATCTCTCTTTTCCACTTCCTCTCAGAGTCTCCTCAATACATCTTCATCGCTAGGCTCGCCAGCTTCAAGCGCTAGGTCTTCGCCTTCTGTAAAGGCCCATTATCCTCCTCTCACCCACCATCTACCAAGTTTCACAGCCACGGCTTGCTTGCCAATCAAAATCCAACAAAATAAAGAAACCCTATTCCTAAAACCCTAAAAAATTAATTGTACATGATTTACATCAACTATTTTCACCCAAGTTCATTTTGTTTATGTACACTTTCCACGTGTTTTTGGTTTAGAACTAATCCCTAGCCATAGTTGCAACTTTGGTTCGAGCCATGCTCAATCTTTAAACAACAGTTGACTACAGTTTAACGAACCTTATCTTTCAACTTAATTACAAGAGTTTTGGGGCAGGAGATCGAACCTTATGGTTTCAAGCATTCTCCGGCCAACCGTCCACGTGTAATTGGTTGAAAGTGGGGCCCCATTACCTGCCGTATTCAGTACCGTTGTGTCGGCAAAATCATGCATGAGCTTATTTTCTACTAGGGGCACACGCGACCAACGTTTAAGATTACTTGGTTCTTTCTTTTCCATGGCACTCGCAACCAAGCTTGCACATTGCAAACAGCTAACATCATTTCAGAATATCAGTAAATGGTAAGAATCCAACGACCAACACTGTCATGTTTTACATTTCGACAAAAAATCAGAAATACTGTCTTTTCTAGTTCTTCCTAACTGAAAATTTCCACACTGATCCATAGTGTTTCAGATATCTTCAAAATTTTGTCACGGGCAGATCAATACTAGGAAGGCAAATGACAAGTAGCACTTTCGCTCACCATGGTAACACATTAACAAAATGGAGAGCCATCACTGGTAGTTCTCTTAAGTTGGGAATAAGGGTTGACCCACCAGATAAACATTCCGAAATTGTCCCTAACAATTGGTTTCAATGGTGCTAGAAGAACTAAAGCTTGAGAATAAGGCCGATTGGAGAATGATCACTACCAGTAACATCGGGAAGAATGTAAGAATCATGGACCTTGTCAGCTAGGGATTCCGAGACTAGGAAGTAATCAAGCCGCCACCCTGTTTCAGAACCCAATAAAATAAAAAATGGAATGAAGAGTATAATAAGTATTCAAATTTTGACAGATATTTAAATAAGAGCAATTTGAGGCACGGGAATTATCCTAAAATCAACAAGTCACATAATATTGTATCTTAAGTAGTTTATGGTACAGCAAACAAAAAGGGAAAAAGAAAAAGTACTTTCTGAATACAGATTAAAATAATCAGTGTAGAACTCTGTGTACCTCTATTGGTTTTGCGGCCGCCATGCCTATAACCCCAATAAGTATAGCCTACAACACCTGGATGTCGTGCTCTGAAGGTATCTATAAATCCCTTGGATAAGAAGTTTGCGCCAAATGATTGTCTTTCTTCGATTGTGAAACCAGCACTTCTTTTATTTCCCTACAAAGCGATGCACTTATTAACAAACAAATCTCAGCACTTCAAACCAGAATTGAGGTTCTTAAATTTGCAGTACAGAGGCTGCAGTAAGGCAACAATTTTGTTGTTTTAAGCCTTAGCTCCAAGAAGAAGAAGGATAAGATCAGTGACAGCATCAAAATTTTATATCACTTACGGCAGGGTTATAAATGTCTATCTCTTGATGAGCACAATTTAGATCACCTGCCAAAATGACAGGTTTCTTCTTCTCCAGCTCCTGAATCATGCATATGAAGCATTAAGTTATATCATGGCACTTCAAATAACAAACTATTTCGTGGGGAAAAAATATAAGCTCAATATATATTACATCCACCAATATATATAAAAGAAAAAAGAAACAAGAGAAGTTGCACATCGTTGAATGGTTGTGCATTGCCTAAAAGTTGTGATATTTCTAGAAATGGCGTATTGAAACTAGCCAAGTATTTGCAACCAGTTTACACCTAAATGAATCATTAAGGCTTATGTTTCTAGAAAAAGAAAAATAAAGTGCGAAAAAAACACATACAAGCACAGAGATGACTCTCTAACATGTACTGGACACTTGTTAGAAGCCATGGCATCTAGTAACTTAATATATTGCAGTAAAGAGAAGGCAAAAAAAAATTGCTTACTTTCACATAGCTGCTAAGGGATGAATCCCATTGTGTGATTCTGTACGACTAGAATTGAAAGCAAAGACATCAGTCCAGGAAAAAATATCTTCAAAGAATAAAATAGATTAGCAACATAATACAGGATGCTTGAGCTCATCACCAGTCTTCTCAAGCCATCTCCAGAGTTTGGAACGTAGCAGCTTAATAGGAAAAACGAATCAAACTCTGCTGTCACAACCCGTCCCTCATTGTCATGATCTGCTATGCCTAGGCCATATGTTACTGAGAGTGGATTTATCTGTCGAACAAGTGCTAAACTTTAGAAAGCAAACTACCAATGAGCAAAATCATAACCAAAGTGAAAGGTTGCAACGTAAAAACAATCAGTAAATGGTTGAATGCTTGATAATAGGAATACTGCTAAATGCTAACAACTGGGAAAGTGCATAAAAGATAACCCTTTAATCAGCATTTGATGGAGAAAAAATATTTTGTTCGAGAAACAACCTCCCTGCTGCTACAGCAGAGATCAAGACTGCCACAAAGTTTCACACATAAAGTGAGAGAAAACTAGATTATCTAAAGACTAAAACAGGGTGCCTAATTGTGAAATTTGATTGAAGTAATAAGCATACCCGTGAGATAATTGCTGTACCAGAATAACCAAGTTTAGAAATGCTACATGTCCAGAAGCTGTTCTCATATCCATCTATGAGACACTGTTTGATTGATTCAACATCTTTCTCCTGTTTCCAACATTGAGATGCATTTGATACAAAAAAAGAAATTATATACAAGCCAATTAACAACATGCTTACAATATTTTCACTGGTTCCTTTCTGTCTTTTTTTTTTTATTATTATTATTTATTTTTTGTGGGTGGGGGTTGAAGAAAGAGAGTGGCAGGGTTTGAGGATGTAAAGAAGAAGAAGAATGTAAATATTTGCTGGAGCTTTAAACTTGTTATCCAAATTTAGATTAAATGGATGTCAAGAAGTACTGGCATACTTACCTGCAGTTTGGTTTCTTGCAAACATAATACATCAAAATTTTCCCTTTGGGCCAGCTGCAGTGCAGAGAATCCCTCTAACTTCAATAATGCTCTTAGCCCATTGACATTCCAAGACAGAATCTTCATAGATTTTGTACCCTCCGCCAGAGGTGGAGGCCTCAAAGTTCTGGGGTTATAAGGAATCCATCCCTTTTGAGGCTTCTTATGGGCAAGAATTGTCCATGGTTCGCTTTGATCTGTTGGGAGAGTAACTATATAAGTAGCAACTGCACTATTAATATCAATACATAACAATATTTCCTTTTGTACAAGAATGGCCCCAGCCTAGAAGCATTAACCATATATGCTCCTGATAAAACCGAATGAACTCAGATTAACAACTTAAAGACGTGTAAAATAGAGAGTGAGTGTATTTTTAATCAGCAAAAGATGCTACATGATTATTAATATACCAAAAAATAATGAAGCGATGAAAAGTGAAAAATGTTACATATATTCTACTGTACCTGAAATCTTTTCAGTTTTGACATGTATCTTTTGTTTTGATGTAATTGTTTTAGCATCAACTTCAACAGTTTCATCACCAACTGGTGATTGTTTAACATTTCTCTTCCTCTTTTGAAACGCAGAAACTTCTGGAACAGAGTAAACTTCTTGAACATGTTCCTCATGAGAAAACGTCTTAGCCTTCCTTTCCACTGATATACTTTTTGCATTGGCCTTCCTTTTTACCGATATACTTTCTGCAGAAATGGAGGATGCATGTTCCATTTCCACATGAGAACTTTCACCTGCACATAGATGGAACTTCCAACCTTTAAAAATAAGCAACATAGCACTGAACCAAAACTGACCGAGTAAAAGAGGATGAGAACAGAAGAAAGGTAAAATTAATTAAGAGTAACGAAAAATAATTCTTCTGCTCCAATCTTATGAAATGACATGAAGGTATGTAAAATATTGCAAGAGAATACTGAACTTTGAATCTTTAGTAAAATAGTCACCTTCCATCTTCTCCACATAAACCTTCAAAGCAGATACTAGATCAAGTTTACCACCTTTGGCAGGGACCCCAAGACTCCTGGTGATAAAGAATGAAAAAACATACTAATAAACATTACAAATACAGGTGAAAAGTAATATTATACCAATCAAAACCATCTACTCAATTGATTTCATTATCCAAAGAAACATTTGGTATAAAAACATTCCAAGGCCTGGCAATTTGAAGAACTGTTATTGACAAAGCTAGAAATACAAGGAAACCAGTAACTCAGCCATTTGAAGTTAGCTGCATGTATACTAGTTTTCCATTTGAAGTTAGCTGCATGTATACTAGTTTGCCATAAAGCTTCCAGAACAGAGCAGTCTTTCACTCTTAGGCAACCCAAACGGAACCTAAAGCATGTGGTTTTTTTTTTTTTTTTTTAATGTAATATATCTGTGACTAGAGGAAGAAACATCAAACAACAATCATGTGTTTCTGAATGTTAAGCTCTAAAACTATCGCTTACCGCAATATAGTTCTGAGTTCCTGAACAGTCATGACCTCAATTCTCCGGGGATCATCCTTTATACTCTGAATTTTAAAGTCATTACTCTCGACACCGATTTCCTACACAACAATTTACAGTTAAAGGAAACAAAAAGTATTATCACTTATTACTTAGAATAGAAAGCATGCAACAATTACAAAGGCAAGTAAAACCATGAAGTAAACTTGACGACAACCTTCACAGAACTTGGGCTTCTAACCGCTGATCCTTTCAATTTCATATCTTTCTTTTGCTTAATTACTCCATTTGTCTCTCTAGCTTCCTGTACACCAATCGATATCAACAGTGAATCTTATACATACCCAGAAAACAAAAAAAACAAAAAAAAAAGTAAAACAATCATCAACAAAAATCAAAGCCATAGCACACCTTTGTGCTTGTACCCATTAATCCTTTCTGTTTTTTATCTTCCATGAACGACGCCGGATTGGAGTTCATTGCTCTCAAAGAAACAAAGGTTCCAATTCTACGATTTCTAGGAGTAAATGCAAAGCTAAATAAGAAAAAAAAAATTAAAACAGACAAATAATTTCTATAATTTTTTTTTGTTAAAAAAAAAAAAGAATAATTGAAGCTGTAATGAACACAGATACCACTGTAACAGTCGTTGAAGAGGCAGAATATATTCTGAATTGTTTAAAGCTAATTATCATTTAATCCAAAAAGAAAATACAGTTTATTTCTAAAAAGCAAAGATAAGTAGCCACCCACCCGGTAGGAGTTATGAAAGCTTTGAATCCTAATTGCAATACTTGATTCATCCTATCAAATCAACAGGTTAGCAACGAGCAAAGAAGGAAGAGGAAATGCACAAAATTTGAATTAAGGCCCACGATTGTCTTGAAAAGGCTGCAATGAAGACCCAAATTTATAGTGCTATTGGCACCCTCAAAAATCCGGACCTCAACCAAGAACAAGCACACGTAGCCCCGGGCATTATCGGATTTGGATCGGATCGGATCGGATCGAATCCGAATCCGATCCGATCCGAAATACTGTGAGAGGTTTGATTCGTTCGGACCGAAACCTCTTATCGAACTCGATCCGATCCGATCCGATAATTATCGGATCGGATTGGTTCGATCCGAATTTGAATCGAATTGGATCGGACCAATCCGATCCGAAATCATCCTATTTCGGATCGGATTGGTTCGATCCGATTCGAATTATTTCGGATCGGATTGGTCCGATCCGATCCGAATTCGGTACAAATAATCTGGTTTTGAGTCAAAAAAATCGAGCGGATCGGATAAAATCCGATCCGATCCGATTCGAATTTTTTTTTTATTTAATATGTAACGACATCGTTTTACATATTAAATAAAAAAAAATCGAGCGGATCAGATCGGATCGGATAAAATCTGATGCGATCCGAAATCCGTCGAACCGGACCAGCTCAATTCGATCGGATTCGATCCGATTCGATCCGATGCCCACCCCTAAGCACACGTGCTTCACATGACCTTTAAAACCAGTAATCCCTTTATCATGGAATCAGTGAACTTCATATATCGTTGAATTCTCTCATTCCGTAATATTTTATGTTGACGTGTTTACTTCTCATTCCACTCTAACTATTCTTAAAAATAAAATTGTAGCTGATTGCGATTTTATGTGGCATGCAAAGACATGTATTGCTTAAGTAATACAATGACTAAATAATCGGATGTCGAACCCACCGAAACTTATTATCCATTCTACTAATTATTAAAACTATCTAAACGAAATTTTATTGAGATTTTAATGAAAGTTAAATTGAAAATAAGAAGAGAAATTGAGAGACTAATATTCAGGGTTGTGAATTCACTTCCGAAAGAAGAACTGTTATTCTTATACTTGTGTAATAAATTAACTTATTAACCTAAAACACGAAAATATTCACAAGACTCTTTCGATGGTCATGTGCAAATATTCCAAATAAACCAATTAACTATATTTATATGTTAACTAACTTAAACCAGATTCATTGAGATCAAGCTCCAATTGTGATTACACACTCCCTACATATATATTTCTATCCTACAATGAAATCCCTCAGTTGAGATAGTGTGTTATTAAACCTAAAGATAAACCTAAAATTATTATTTTTAATTCAAATAAGTTTACCACATCAATCTTATTGGTGATAAGGTAATAAGAAGCATTAAGCATAAAGTTTAATAAACAAGCCAATAAATCATATAAGATATAAGAAAAATCAATAATATAAAATTAACATATTGGGTATCATCACAACCCTAGATTAAGATTTTAGTTACAACACATGATAGAGAGATCTAAATGAATAATCAAAATTAAACAAGATATCATGAAAGAAAAGATAAGAATGAACTATATTGAAATCGGTAGTCTTTTGCTTTCTTGATGCAGAGTCTCTGTTTTGTGCTTGTTTGATGTGCTTCGTTTTCTCTCCAAAAATCTCTTTGAGCCTCGAAAAGTGTAACACCCCAGACATTCTGACGACTACTATGTTATAGGTGGCATAATACATAATATAAATTATGTTCAAGCGTGTATGTGCTTGTGAAATTACCTTGCGGACATTCGGTAAATCCTTTGTAGTTCCGATACGAAATTTATCTTCAGTACCACTCCAAACAACCCTTAGTATTTGGGCCATAACTTCTTCATATGATCTCCGATTTTTATAAACTTTATATGTCGAAAATCTAAGACCGAGATTACAATTCCGCGTTGGATATTTTTCCAAACTCGAATCAGAAGCAGGTCAAAAATTATGATTTTCTTGGCTACTGCAGTGGAATTCGAGAATGACCTAGATTTGGGTGATGAGGCACAATCTTGGCCACCCATTTCATTACATAAATCAAACACTTTGCCTATAAATAAAACACTATTCACTCATCCTTTCTCTTAGCCAAAAACGTGAAGACAAAAGCAAGAAGTGGGGATCTTCTCATGCTAATTTCTCATTTTATCATCATTGTTCAAGTCATTTTTGGTCCATTCAAGTTTCATTTCAAGCATGGTACACTTCTTTTCTCTTTTTATCTTCTCAATTTTCAGTTTTGGGCAAAGGAAATAGGGCCCCAAATTCGTACATTGCAAAATTAGGGTTTGAAATTGTTTAATTGATACTCAAAGTGATATTATCATGCATTATAAGAAGTGTCTTGATGGTATTAGCATGGGATGAATTTTTTATGTGTATGAATGTGAAGGGAGATTAGCATGAGAAGATCCCCACTTATTTTGAATAAGGTTCCATGAAAATCTGTTAGACAGATTTCATATTAGATATGAACAGGAAAGAAACTAGGTTTCTCATTCCTGGAGATTTGGGAATGCTAGGCATATGTTTGGATGATACCAAACTAGAACCCAAATCGGATAAGTGCCTAATTTGTAGGTTATCCTAGGGATACCAAAATATAGAACTTATACAACTCACAAGAGAACAATGTAATTGTTGCTCGCCATGCGGTTTTCCTAAGAGGAGTACCCATATGCAGTGCTAAGTGGGAGGAAAGTAAAACTCGATGAAAATCAGAGTAATACTGTTCCAGGCACCGATTCCTTAATGGAACACAAACAGTTCATCATGGATGAAACTATACCACAATTTTCGAATACACAAGAACCGTGTTAGTCGGAGAGAGTCAGAAAACAACCTGGGAGGTATGGGTTTCTGATCTCACCTCGTAAAGATGTCAATCTTATTGAGGAATACGAACTGGCTACATATGAGGAAGTGATACAAGTTATCGACTCCCTATTATGGCAAAGTGCCATGATGTCCGAAATGGATTCCATGTATATCAACTAAGTATGGACACTAGTTGCTATACCGGAAGACATTGTGCCTATTGGTACTATATAAGTCTTCAAGGAAGACATACATAGATGGAAACATACCAACGTACTAAGCTAGGCTTGTAGTGAAAAGGTATCGTTATCAACATTGTGTCGATTACGACGAAACCTTTTACTTGTTGCCATAGTTAAATCCATTTGGATAATGCTTGCTAATGCTGCATGTTTCATTTATGAAATATGGCAGCTGAATGTCAAAATCTATTTCCTTAAACGGAAACCTTTTGGAGGATGTTTACAACATCCTGACGGTTTTATCGTACCAAAATGAGCAAACAAGGTTTGCAAGTTAATTCGATCCATTTATGGATTGAAGCAAGCATTGCGTTCTTGGAACTATCATTTTGATGTAATCATAATGATATATGATTTAATTCAAAAAGAAAATAATTCTTATGTATATAAGGAGGTTAGTGGGAGCGCACTGACAATGACTGTCCTAAATAATGATGATATATCATTTCTTGGAAATGACATTCCCATATTACAATCGGTGAAAGCTTGGCTTTCATGAATATTCTCCGTATAATACTTGGGAGAGACAACCTATATTCTAGGAATAAGGATCTACTGGGATAGATCTAAAAGTTATTGGCACTCTCCGAGAATACGTGCATTGATATAAATGTACGCGACCTGGTGTCTCATATGCTTTGAGCATACGGAGTCACAATGAGGCCAATCCAAGTGATATTCACTGGATTGATGTTAAGAACATCCTTAAGTATCTTAGATGAACTAAGGATGCTTTCTTGAGCTATGTAGAATGAGAACTTGAAGTGACTGGGTTCACTGCTGCAAGTTTCCAAACCGATAAAAATGACTATAGGTCGTTACAAAGGTACTATATAGTTTGAATAACGGAACAGTGAGCTGGAAATCTTCCAAGCAAGATATTGTTACCGAATAAACAACAAAAGCGAAATATTACTGCAGCTGAGGCAGCAATAGAAGCACTTTGGATCTTAATAATCCTAATCAGATTAGGAGTAGTTCTGTTAGCAGCTGAGCTAGGCTACAACACATGCTAAAGAATTAATGGTCTCATCAACGATCCAAGTATATACTTCAACTATTCATCTGATTCGTTCGGATCATACATCGTGGCGATGTGATGATCGAATATATCATATCAGATGATAACTTTGCAAATCCGTTGACGAAAGCAGTTTCTCAGCAGAAGTTTGAGCGAACCGTACATAGTTCATGTGTAGGACACCTGAGTGATTGGCTATAGGCCAAGTGGGAGATTGTTGGACAATTATGACCCATAGCATCACTATTTGTACAGAACATGATGTTGTTGTACAAATTAACTATGTGACAAAGGAAATTGCTATTTTATCATTTGTAATTGGATTACCAAGATACATAAATGATAAAAGTCCATATGATTAGTTCCGGATCGAGATGATATGAGACATTATCAATCCATGAAGGTTTAATCATTAAAACATCCATAGTCGGAGTATTATCGAGATTGGACATCGATAATGCGGAATAGACTAGTATTGCACTTGTGCTCGTTGTGGGAGCATAACGACATAGTTCTCATATATTTGGGTATTGGATACTCATGCAAGTGTAATAGGAGGTTGTGTTTACCGATGGTACGGGAACAGCTTCGCTCTGGATAGACCCCTCGAAATTCCATTGGTAGTATGACTATGTGTCTATGGAATTCCGAATCAGGGTAAGTGTATTTGGTCTTAACCTGAGACTTGCACCGCTAATACTTGTGACAATCAATATACTTTGGTTTTGGTCGTCCAGGGCTTTAACCGGTTCTGTGTATGCCTCTTCTAGGTATATTGAGAATCGTAGTGTATTGGGTGTGATGTCAAGATGGAAGTATCACTTCAGTCATATGGAGATGATGGTCACGTAGGATACAGAACTGGTGCTCTTATATGCTGCAGTTATCGGGATAATATGACTAAGTCATGATTATCCGATTATAGAGACTAGTTACCAGAGATCCGATATGTGCTTCGTACGAGGCAGACACAATTCCAGCCGCAGACCTAGCACGTGACATCTGATACTGGATCGCAATACGCAATACTGTGTATACTACGCTTGATATAGATTATATATTCCTTTAAGAATATTTCTGGAGAATTGGGTAGGCACGGTGCTTTGCTAGAAGCCAACCATGTCTTATAAATCGGTAAAAACGTAGTACTAGGTACGTACGTATTCGGATAGTCCGACGACCGGATATACTGCCAACATATCCGGGGATCTCATGGGTCGCTTCCCGAAGATTCACCGATGACGTATGACTCGCACATAATTAATTTAGGATTAATTAAGGAGATATTTTATCTGGGATAAAATACTATTTAAAGAGAGAGAACGATTAATTTGGAATTAATCAATAAAATAATATATTCGATATATTCTATACAAAATTAGATTTCGACGCGGAATTAAAATTGGATTTTAATTCGGGCGAACGAGTTAATTTAGAATTAATTCGCTAGCGACGTGAATAGTAATTTTGCTAGGCATAATTATTTAATTAAATTTGATTTAATTACGTCGCAACGGAAAATTAGTTAATTCAGAATTAGTGAACTTGAGCCCGGGATGTGTTGTGGGCCCACTCGTATTTCGAATCAAGTGGGACCCGCAAGTCACATCACGCGTCACATCACTAGTCAACTTTATCACTTTAATGTGATGGAAGTTGTTGGTTGATGGTTGAGTGTGGAACACACTAAAGTGATGGCTTGAAAGACATTTACCATTTTTAATTAGTTTGGTATTTGACTTTCATTTTGTGTATTAGATTACACAACACACACAATACTCATCTCTCTCTATCTCTCCCTTATTCGACCAAAGAGCCATTTTTCCTCTCAAGTTCTTGGCTTGGCCGAGAACAAGAAGAAACAAATAGAAAGATTTGTGGAAAATTTTTCATTGATGCTAGCATATCCAAGGGGTCATTCAAAGGCGATAGGGAAACCCATTCATGAGCATGGAATCCATTCACAAAGCTTGGAGCTTGGAGCACAATGGAGAAGCATGACCGAAACATTTGGAGCACAAATGGAGGGCTTGGTCGAGACATCCATGAAGAAATTTATGTTATTCTTCGCATCGCAAAAGCCGATCAAAGTGAGTATTCTGCAACTTTACTTTGTTGTATTCGCACTTTTTCATAGCTTAATTGATCTTGGGATAACTTAGAGAAAATCCAACAGGGTTAAAAGAAAGCTTAAGGAAATTAGATACTGTTTATATGATATCCGAGTAATTAAGCCCGTAGGGGCGTGCGTCTTAACACCTAGTGCCTTAAAACCAACTGGTTTGGGAGTCACTGGCCCAAAATTCGATATATGGATTGATGATATATTTTAGACACCGTTTATCTGAGATCCGAGCAATTAAGCCTGTATAGGTGTCTTAACACCTAGTACCCTAAAACCAACTGGTTTGGGAGTCATTGGCCCAAAGTTTGATACATGGATTGAAGATATGTTTTAGACACTATTTATCTGAGATCCGAGCAATTAAGCCTATATGGGTGTCTTAACACCTAGTGCCCTAAAACCAACTGGTTTGGGAGTCACTGGCTCAAAGTTCGATATATGGATTGAAGATATGTTTATAAATAACTTTCATTGCCAAAAAAATGTGTAAACTCTAATATAATTTTAGGACAAAAATATTACTTTCTTTTCAACAAATACATGTGATATTGTGGGCACAATATATTGATTAATACCTTGTTTTATGAGTATATGGAAGAATGGTAAAAAAGTATATAAGAAGTCATTTATTTGATCATTTAGAAAGAAAGAAAACAATTGTTGAGTTAGATAAGAATTTTTCTTTTAGATTCCGCTTGAATTACTATGGACTAGTAATAAGCTGGTTGAATGGGTGTGATGAATACTAAAAAGTGCATATTTATTAGACGATAAGTTAATCATTTTACACTTATAATTTCACTAATCCCCTTAAATTGACACATTTGTGAAATAATATTTTAAAGTTATGCTTTGAGTGCTTTTACTGTGTTATTTTATGTTTTTGTCAGGAAAAATACTGCTCAGAAGCTCGACGGGACAAATCAGACATGAAAAAAATTAATTCTGCAAGAACGTCGTAAATTCTGCAAGCACGTCATAAATTCTGCAAGCACATCGTGACACGTGGAATCTTTGTGTCGTGACACGTGTCCTACAATGTGGCTTCGCCATTCTCTGACACATGTCCCTAACGTGGCTTCACCATTCTATGACACGTGTCCCCAACGTGGCTTCACCATTCTATGACACGTGTCCATAACATGCATTCGCTGGTTTGGGTGGCGAAGTTGCCTATAAATAGGAGTGTCCGACATTAGAAATTTTCATACTTTCTTTCCTGATTCCTCTGTAATTCTTGGAGAGAGAGTGTCTTGTTTGTTTATTTACTTAAAGCTTTTTGTAATGTCTTTTTCTTTCAATAATAAAAGTACGAATATGTTTTATTACAAAATGAGTAGCTAATTTCTTTTCTGCTGGAGTAAGGGTGAAGCTTTTATAATGAGAACATAGATTAAACTCGCTTTTATTATAATAAATAAATTGAAATATAATGATTAAAACTTGATTTAAATCTAGATTAATTATTGACAATCTTTATACCGCCTTTATGGCTGGTTTTATCTTTATACCATATTTATGACTAGTTTTATCTGTCTATCGCCTGCCTTTATGGCTGGTTTTATCTTTATACCGCCTTTATGGCAGGTTTTATCTGTCTACCGCATTTATGGCTGGTTTTATCTTTCCACCACCTATATGGCTGGTTTTATACGATTTTGGCATAATTAAGTACCTTGGTATGACTTGTTATAGACAAACGGTATCACCGCCTTTATGGCTGGTTTTATGTTTTTGGCATGCTTAGTACCTTGGTAGTACTAATTATTGACAGAAATGACTACCGCTTTTATGGCCGGTTCTTTTTATTGGCATAATTAATTCCTGTAATAAATTAAGTGGGTAAAAATGACAATTTATAAATTATGATAAAGTGAGATTTCTAAATGTTTAAAAGACTAAAAGTTGATCCTATAACTCCAGCATTTCCTTCTATTATTGTATTCCAACCTAAAAACCTTCAACTACTTCAACAAAGCAAACTTTTCATTCCCGCACTGTTTATTATTCTATTTTGCTAAATCTCTTCTCTGTGGATCGACCTCGGACTCACCGGGTTATTTATCACTTCGACACTCTTATACTTGGGAGTAAAAGACCACTTTTCGAGCGTGTCAATTATATGTTTAGATTTGATGATACTTGAACAAATGGTTTGTGTTTAGGTTGATGATATAAAGTTGATTATGTCAAGTTGAGTGGAAGTTTAGATAGTGATATTGGAATTCTTGGGAATTGTCATTGAAGAATTTGATAAAGGGCCCTGAAATCGGGTTAGCGTCGCGATGCCAATGGGCTTGTGTCGCGACGGGTAAGAAGAAGAGGCTTACTGCCTCGGGCATGGTCTTGTGAGATGTTGCGATGTGAATCAAGCAGAGGCTCTGCCCGGGCCTGACCATGTGGGAGTCACGACGCGGAACACTCAGTGTCGCGACACACTAGAAGCAGAGGCTCTCTACCTCAAGTATGAACTAATGAGAGTCGTGACGCACAACGTCAAGCGTCGGGAAGCGTGACCATTTTTCAAAATTAGTTTTAGCCCATTCTTATTTCATCCTAAGAAGTTAGAGGGTACTCTAAGGGTTTCATATCAGCGTACTTAAAAGTAATACATCGTGTCTCAAACATAATGTGTTATCTAGTGATAAAAGTTACGAAGCATATTCCACCATTTATATTCTAACCAAGTTTATCGATTATAGATAGTCGGCAGGAACAACAATATTCATCAATAAAGTGAAGTAGTGCCAGCCAGATTCCAAATCTGTTAGTGGATGATTTCTCTTCAAATATTGTATTTACTTATATGTTTTTGAATTGAAACTTACTTTTCAGCACATAGGGCGTTAGCCAAGTTTATTTCTAGTTGTTTTAAGAATAAGAATGTTTTGAGAAATATTTTAGAAAGTGGTGATCTATAAAGCATGATTTTTGGAGGCATAGGGGAAAAACCCACCTCAGATGTAACTTGCTACATATATTGGAATTGACGGTTACTGGAATTGATGGATTCTGAACATGTGCACATGTAGAGCATGACTATGAGATGGTAATACGTAATGCCCCTAGATCCAATATTTCAGGGCTAGGGGGACGGCGAGACGTAATTCCCCTAGACCCTAGATTCAGGGTCGAGATGATAGCATTGATCAACACATCTAGCTCTAGTTCGGTGGCTTGGGGGACGGCGAGACGTAACGCCCTCATACGTCAGGTTTTTCAGAGATAAATTTTTTAGAGATGAGATTTTCAAATATATGATTTTCAGAAATGATAAGTTTTATGAAAAAGATCTAGAAAGAACTCAGTTTTCCAGAAAAGTTCAGAGTTTTACAGACAGAAAGAATTTCCAGAAAAATATTACAAAAAACGATTTGTTTCCAAATAAGAAAATAGTTTTTAGAAAAGATAGTTTCATTGAAAGCATTTTAGTTTTAGAATAATGAATTATAATAAAGTATTTCAGTTTTCGTTTTTAAATTATCCACTCACTAGATCGTTCAAACGATCTAACCTCCCACTCCATGTTCTTCTATTTTTCAGGTTACCGGAGGACGAGCTCAAGAGGATAGATACTGATGGTAGTCGCTAGGGTGTTTGAGTCCACCAGGTCAAGTCAGAGACACAGTTCAGCAAGAGTCAGAGTAAAGTCATGTATCATATATTTGTATAGTAAAGTTTGAGTAAATAAGTTAAAGTGTTCATGACATAGTTATATAGTATAATGTTTTTGAGTTCATAGTTATTAGTATTTGAGATGTATCTTATGTTGTTGAGTTGGGAAATGGTCATATGTATGAGTTTATATTGAGATGAGTTAATAGTGTTGGTCATAGTCAGAGACTCAGGGGATAGGTCGGCCTATTCTATGCCGGTAGCACCTCTGGGAGAGAGATGTTACAAAGATGGTATCAGAGCACGGTCTATGGAGTCAGTGACTGTAGTGGGTAGAGGGTTGGGGTCTTGCATATGTAGTATGCCCGAGAAACTAGAATGCGAGGCACTACCTCTCCAGTATCTGATACTCGAGTACGTCCTCAAGCCCTATAGACAGGTTAGTAAGAATTCCCAAGCTATCTGAATTTTCTTTCTAATAAAGTAACCATAATTCTTGTCATAGTTGAAAATCTTTCTATAACCATCTTGGTTTATTACCAGAAGTTTAGAACAAGTTATGAAACTAGAAAGTACAGTACTACGAATATTCAATTGGGGGAGAGTAAAAAGAGAAAGAGAAAACTATCAGAAAAGTAAGGAATGAGGAATAGATGCTTAAGGCAGCCAGAGGCAATAAGAGGTGGAGATACAGAATGAGATAATAAAGAAAATACCAGAACTTATAGTAGTAAGGAGAATAGAATATGGTAAGCCCGAACAAGTATAAAAATGTCAAGTAGACCTATGTAAGATTCCTTCCATTTTTCGTAAGATTCATTTCCTCCTCGAAAAAATTCTTTCAAGCGGATCCAATAGCCTTTGAATATCTCGTATAGATAACAAGTTCCCCGAATAACGAAGAATAATAATAAAGGAAAAAGAAGCAAGAAACTAGGATTTATCGTGGAAGTTTCCAATAGACTTGAGATACCAATAAAAAGGACATAGAGAATTTAGACATTCAAACCCAGGCCCGTAAGCAAATAAAACGAAGGTCGTAAGGAAAAATGATTAGTTGCTTTAGTCAGAAATCCGACATAGATACAGCCCTAAGCTACCTAGATTCCGAACCTCTCAGTGGTACCAGTTAAGGAAACTATACTGACAGAGTCTATTTCATACCTATCTTACATGAGTAATAGACTCTATCAGGACTTAGAGTATCAGAACAAGGACAACGATATCCAACGAGATGCTAAAGCTTGTCTCAGGCTTTACTAGCATAGATAAAGATAACCGTATGAAAGCTCGGTACTTATAATACTATTTTCTGAGACAATGGTAGGATTTTAGGAAAGAGAGTATGGTAGGATTTTGAGAAAGCATAAACCTTAAGAAGGTTCTCAATAAGAGGTAGTATGACCAATAGTCGGAAATGAATCACGAATAAATTTGAATGAGGTAACTCAAATAGTTCCTAACAGTAGTACTATTAGTGTGGGAGCCCAATATCAGTTATGTAAATAAGGAAATTCTAAAATTATAAAGGTGCAGCATGAGAAACTGCGGCACGCATAGTTAGTGAGACTATCACAACCGGAAAGATTTCAGAACCAATCCCCATTTTCCCCATCCTCGTTAGACGATGATAGTAAAGATCGACCTCGATGTTCTTCCAATGATATTCCCATAAGCAAATGAATCCATGGTGTAGTATAGTAACCTATAAGGCATGGTAAGATTCAAAAGGTAATACCCCTCGGATAAGAAGACAAAGACATAGGTCATAAAAGTTTCAGATATAGAATAAAGTAGAAAAGAAGACGAAAAGGACTTTAAGCAAAAGGTCTGAAAGTGGAAATGTCGAGGTAAGACGATAATAGGAAAAAAAATACTAAATAAGCAATGATAGAAGTGTGTATCAGTATTGGAATGAAACCGAAGTTCTATTAAATATAGAATTGGGAGGAAGATAACGAGTATAGCCTATCATTATTCCTTCGCAGCGCACCGTTATAAATAATGATTCGGATAACTTAAAACAGACTCATTAAGGTATAACGTAAAAAAGGCCAATGAAGCTAAGTATACAGATATTGATAAGACTATGACAACACCTACTAGAATAAGACCATGGGAATGAGTGAAAGTGGGATATCATAGAGTGCAACCAGGCAAAGAGATCGAATCAGTGAAAAAGATGGTTAACTAGATTTTTACTGGCAACGAATTTAAAAGTACAAAGGAGTATGAACATTCACCAGAACTGAATCGTCACTGTCGATGTTAATAATAAGGATATACAGTTGCTTTCAAGCTTTAATTACCTATTCCGCACTATTATATATATAATTGACATAACAATGATTTATTCCGTTAAGTTTGGTAAACTAGAAGAACATCGTCAGAGAGATGTAAAGAATTAGTACTTTGGATTTAGGAAATATCAAAGCATATAAAGAGCTTAATCATTAACTATGAAGTTCTAAACCCCACAGATAGGCAGAGTTAAGGGAACTTGAAGGACGAAGCTGATAAACAGTAGAAACTTAGCGAGGATGAGATAGAGGGTTAAATAGTTAAGTGATGAAAATGAATGCTAGATAAGATCGAGTAAATGGCGCTAAGGAAATACCTAGTAAGATATATTTAATAAGGTCATTAAATAGACTATATTATAAAAGAGAAGGTGAAGAACCCAAGATATACTCAAAGTCAGGGAAAATGAAGGTTATTAGTTGTAATATAAAGTACAATAGTAGCACATTAAACATGAAGGGTAACCAAAGTTCCAAGTGGTATTTAAGAATTGATGTTGTCATGGCATGAGATATAAGAGGTTTCAAACAAAAGTGGAACTAATATGTGTTGGACGGTAGGCCACGAATATTGTAACATTTTTAGAATTGATAGCTCACGCAGATAATCGAGTTAACGAATGTTAAACATAACTAGAGGTCTAGATATGGAGTTTCTTTGATGCATGGAAATAGTTGTGGCATGACGGTAGTATAGAGTACTCAGTAGAAGTATCATAGAATGAGAATGAGGAATTACTTCTCAGTCAATAATTCAAGGGATTATTCACTAAAGCTCATGGACTTTGGTACAGTGTGTGCGAGAATGGTAAGAGATGTTAAGATAAGACAAAGAATGCATATGTTTGTTAGCCAAATGGTAAACGAATAGTTTGAAATAGATCTTAGTAATTACGTCAAATTGAACAGGTAATACTATGGTTTAATGACAGTGTATAGAAGATCGTCGAGAAACAGTGCGATATAGTTGATGAAACAAAGTTGGCTAAGTATGTGGTCAGTTGAACGTTGGTGGCTTAGAAAATAGCATTTGAATCCTGTAACTTATGGTAAGATATTCAGCATCAAGAATTTCAAGCATAGACAGATTCCAGAGTTCCAATCTTAAAGAAGATTCGAGGACGAATCATATTTAAAGGGGGAGAAAATTTAACACCTCAAAAATTCCGACCACTGCTATGTTATAGGTGGTATAATACATAATATAAATCATGTTCAAGCATGTATGTGCCTGTGAAATTGCCTTGCGAACATTCGGTAAATCCTTTGTAGTTCCGATATGAAATTTATCTTCGGTACCATTCTGAACAGCCCTTAGTATTTGGGCAATAACGTATTCATACGATATCCAATTCTTATGAACTTTATATCGTCGGGAAGCTAAGACCGAGACCTACAACTTTTGTGTTGGACATTTTTTCCAAAATCGAATCAGAGGCAAATCAAAACTTATGATTTTCGTGGCTGCTACAATGGAATTTGAGAATGACCTAGATTTGGGTGATGTGGCACAATCTTGGCCACCCATTTCATTATAAAAAATAAAAAACTTTGCCTATAAATAGAACATTATTCACTCATCATTTCTCTTAGCCAAAAATGTGAAGAATAAAAGCAAGAAGTATGGATATTCTCATGCTAATTTCTCCTCCTATCATCATTGTTCAAGCCATTTTGGTCCATTCAAGTTTCATTTCAAGCATGGTAAGCGTCTTTTCTCTTTCTATCTTCTCAATTCTCAGTTTTGGGCAAAGGAAATAGGGCGCCAAATTCACACATTGCATACCTTAGGGTTTAAAATTATTTAATTGATATTGAAAGTGATATCAGCATGCATTTTGAGAAGTGTCTTGATGGTATTAGCATGGGATGAAGTTTTTATGTGTATGAATGTGAAGAGAGATTATTGTTAGGGCAATTGTGGAACCTCTAAAGTCGGATCGATACCCCCCCGCAGCGGAAGTGGGTCTAACCCAAGGATATCAGGTATAAGTGTATTTAAAATATTTTAAAGTTTTTTAATGAAAACTAAATTTCGTTACGAGTCCGTATGAAAAAACGGGGACCCAATCGGAGTCTGGATGCTCCAGAATGGAGAAAATGAAATTTTAGTGTTCATCAGCCCTTGGTGTCGCGACGCGCATGTTTTGGGAGTCGCGACACTCAAAATGTCGATAGTAACTCCGAAAGCTGAACGTCAGTGCGTCGCGACGCAGAAGGCTGGGCGTCACTATGCTGGGAGGTCTGATGCTCAGTGTCGCGATGCGGGAAGGTCCATGTCGCGACGCTCGCCCGGACAGTGAGCAAGTTCCAAGTTCAAACCAATCCTAAACACTTCCAATTTTCTCCTATCATTTCAATATACCTTAAAACTAATTTTAACATCAAAACAAACATCAACACATATTATACAATTAGCATACATGTATTCTAAATACTTATATGTATTTGTTTGAATCTAATCATAAATATTTTAGAATCCCAAATAAGAAATGTCTCATGAACAATTCTAGTTTACCTAAAGGTGGTTAAGTGAATCTAGAATGGTAGCTATAGCTCTAACCTTTAATCTAGAGTTTTGAACTCTTATTAATTGTTCCATGTCCAACATGAACATCTTTGACCTAATTTATAAGTATATTGTGTTTATATTTTCAAAGTATCTTAACACAATTGATTAGCCTTATTTCAACATTAAGCTATGTTATCATGCATCCAATACACAATAGAACATAACTTAGGAGAAGATCAAACATTACCTAGTAAGCTTGATGCAAGATTCAATCTACTTCTCCTTTGTTGAAATGGAGAATCTCCAAGGTGTGAAAACTTGACTTCAAGATCCAATCTTGATTTCCAATACTAGCAAGCTTCACTTCAAGATACAATCTTGATTTCTCTTAGATGAAATATTGTAGAGACCTCACAAGCATCTCTAAACACTTCTCTAACTTAGGCTAATATATCAATAGTCACTTGTGTTTAGCTTACTCAAGCTTTTGCTTATGCTTATACTTGTAATTAAAACCTTCTTAAAGCTTGCTATTTATAGCAAAACTTAGGCAACTTTAATTAATAAAAGTTGTAATCAACTTTTAGGAGAGCTTAATCCAATTTGTCCAAATATATATATAATTAGGTGTGACTAATCTCCATTATCTCTCACTTTGATTTAATCCAATTAAATCAAGCCAAGGATTAGGAAATGGATTAGTTAAATATTTTTCCACTTTGATTTAATCCAATTAATCAAGTCAAAACCACATATTATTACATACTTACAATTACAATAATATCCTCAAATGGTAATAGATAATTATTTTACAATTAAGCCCATGTGTAATTATTGAATTAATTCAATTAATCTAATTAGGTCAAAGTAAATAATCAATGTTATCCAATAACACTTGATTATCTTAGTTGATAATTATAATATCGAATATTATTTTTTATCAAAATTAATCGGCTACTCAAGTGCTCAACAAGTAAATTTCATATTGGGACTCTCTAATTTCAGACACGTTCGTCATATAAGCCTAGCTAATATGTACGCAATTCGACCACCTCCGAATTCGCGAAGAATAGGAACGACCTTTCTGAACTATACAAGTTGAGGTCATCACATATGTTTAACAATCATTCCGTCATAGGCTATCCGAGTTGTGCTTAGGAAACATAGAATACATCGTCAAGTTTCCGAGGCGCACATCTCATTTCGACATGTCCACGATTCTTCTTAACTGATGTGATCCACCCTAGGTGATTGACTTTGGCCAAAGCTTTAAGAGTCGTGACTTTACTAACATGGATACTTAAACCCCTTATGGTACACATACAGGACGGTGGTGTGTACTTTCAACTATTAGGAATCACATGTGAGTCATTCAGTATTCGGTCAAACCAATACCCACACACGTCTATACGAGTTTCCAAAACTCATGGTACATCGGGTTAAACCATTGGATCTCCAATTCCAATATACGACATATGCTAGTCTTATAAGTTATAGGAATTCGACGTTATTCCAAAATCAACGACTAGAAATATTTACTTTAAGAATAGTTTATAACCAATGTCGAACCACCTAGTGTCTAGTATTACTACAAGACTATTCTAAGGTCGATGTCATACTTAGCATATCTATATATCAATCTAATACGCATAATGACAATATCATTAATAAAATATGAAATGAAAATATATTTATTTTATTAATAAATAATAAAATATAAAATTCGAATTGACACTCCAAGCACCAACTCCAACAATTATATGTTGACATTTGATAATACTTGAATAAATGGTTTGTGTTTGGGTTAATGATATAAAGTGGATTATGTCAAGTTGAGTGGAAGTTTAGATAGTGATATTGGAATTCTTGGGCATTTTCATTGAAGAATTTTGATAAAGGGCCCTGAAATCGGGCTAGCTTCGCGACGCCAATGGGCTTGTGTCGCGACGCGTAAGAAGCAAAGGCTCATTATCTCAAGCTTGGTCATGTGAGTGTCGTGACGCTCAACATTTGACGTCGCGACACGAATCAAGCAGAGGCTCTGCCTCAGGCTTAATCATGTAGGAATCGCGACGCAGAACACTCAGCGTCGCGACACGCTAGAAGCAGAGGCTCTCTACCTCAAGTCTGAACCAGTGAAAGTCGTGACGCGCAACGTCTGGCGTCGCGACGCACGACCAATTTTTAAAATCAATTTTAGCCCATTCCAATTTCATCAGAGAAATTTAGAGGGTACTCTAAGGATTTCATATCATCATACTTACACGTAATACATTGTGTCTCAAACATAATGGGTCATCTAGTGATAAAAGTTTCAAAGCATATTCCATGATTTATATTCTAACCAAGTTTATCGATTATAGATTGTCGACAGGAACAACAATATTCTTCGACGAAACGAAGTAGTGCCAGCCAGATTCCAAATCTGTGAGTGGATGATTTCTCTTCAAAGATTGTATTTGCTTATATGTTTTTGAATTGAAATTTACTTTTCCGCACATAGGGCATTAACCAAGTTTATTTCTAGTTGTTTTATGATTAAGAACTTTTTGAGAAATGTTTTAGAAAATGATGATCTTTAAAGCTTGATTTTGATGATTTTGGAGGCATGGGGGAAAATCCACCTCAGATGTAACTTGGTGCATATATTGGAATTAACGGTTACTGAAATTGACGGATTCAGAACATGTGCACATGTAGAGTAGGACTAGGGGGACAGCGATATGTAACGCCCCTAGATCCTAGATTTCAGGGCTAGGGAGACGGCGAGACGTAATGCCCTTAGACCCCAGATTCAGGGCCGAGATGATAATATTGATAATCACATCTTGCTCTAGTTTAGTGGGTTGAGGGACAGCGAGACGTAACGCCCCTAGATCCTAGATTTCAGGGCTAGGGAGACGGCGAGACGTAATGCCCTTAAACCCCAGATTCAGGGCCGAGATGATAATATTGATAATCACATCTTGCTCTAGTTTAGTGGGTTGAGGGACAGCGAGACGTAACGCCCCCAAACCACTAGTTTAGGCGTATGAAGGCACAACGAGATGTAACACCCTCATACGTCACATTTTTTAGAGACATATTTTTCAGAGATAAGATTTTCAAAAATATGATTTTCAGAAGTGATAAGTTTTATGAAAGAGATTTAGAAATAACTCAATTTTCCATTTCAGAAGTGATAAGTTTTATGAAAGAGATTTAGAAATAACTCAATTTTCCAAAAAAATTTAGAGTTTTACAGACAGAAATAATTTTCAGAAAAGTCTTACAGAAAGCGATTTGTTTTCAAATAAGAAAATAATTTTCAGAAAAGATAGTTTCCTTGAAAGGATTTCAATTTTAGAACAATTAATTCTAATAAAGTATTTCAGTTTTTGTTTTTAAATTGTCCACTCACTAGATCGTTCAAATGATCTAACCCTCCCACTCCCAATTCTTCTGTTTTGCAGGTTACCGGAGGACGAGCTGGAGAAGATGGATACTGATGGCAGTCACTAGGGTGTTTGAGTCCACCAGGTCAAGTCAGAGACACAGTTCAGCTAGAGTGAGAGTAAAATCATGTATCAGATATTTATATAATAAAGTTTGAATAAATAAGTTAAAGGTTCAGCCAGTGACGTTGGATCAATTGAAATTGATTCAGTATGTATTTAACAAGACGGACGATTTAAAGTGATAAGTCAACACACTTTACATTGTGTTATAAGAAACTACATTAATATGATTTTGCTTGCTAATACCTTTTTATTTTGGTTTTGCTTTAATGAACTTATAGTTAAAACAACTTATAACACGACGAGACATGTTGTCATTGTTACCGGGCGAAGCTATCGATGATCAGGTATGTGATTTATGTAAGGTTCAATGCTAGTTTTTTAAGTGAGCACTAATAAATGATTATAATCTTTAGATAATTTGCATGATGGCCGATCATCTAACGCGAACTGAGGCATTGAAGAAATATGACCAACCAATCAATTGGTTTCTTCCGACCAATTATGATGTGAGTACTTTAATATTATGTTATTTTAATTCTGTTATTGCACCCATATAAAATTCACATTAATTTTCTTAACTAATGAAATGACATATTAATATATAGCAATTGGTTACACAACCAAATGCATATCTGGATGGATTCAATAGGTTATTCCAGTACGAACAGGTATTTGCTACTGCTGTATGTACACAATAGACTATGAAATGCATGATGAGTTGTGGTCATACATGTGGTTCACAGATTTTCATTCCCATACATGATGTAGACTTCCACTGATTTTTGATACTAGTGAAAATTAAAGACAAGCAAGCTGAGATTTGAGATCCATTGTCTGATGTCCGGAAAATGCAAGCAAGATAAAATTTGGTGAAAATAATTGTAATTACTCTTCATTTAATTGTTGTAACTAAAACTTATGTTGCATCTATTCAAGAGTGGTTTAATGCTAGTTTTGTTTGTAACTACAAATATTAGATGTAGTACTCCATGCTGAAATGATGGCTACATATTCGGAGCGATTAATTTTCTCTAAGTTTGCGATCTCGTCCATTTGTAGCGTTCCTGTACAGCCAAACGGTTTTGATTGTGGTGAGTATACGTTTGTAAATTTATGGAAGATGATGTTGGGCTATATGCCCTAGAGCTTCATGTGTTGTAAAACGGAATTGATTATTGTAATAATAATTATAAACGCATTATTCATTTATCAAAGTTGTTTGATTTAAATTGCATATTGTCCAATTGTCTTGTTTACCTTGATTACTTTTGTACCTTCAGACTTAGTGTATGTTTGATGCACAAGAGGATTTACGTCTTAAGTTAGTAATCTAAATTGTCCATAGAGAGCAAACAGAGTGAGTACTTTGTTTGTGGTTTATCTATAGTTGCCGTCCATTCTATACTTGTATGACGACCTTGATCCAGGATCGTTCATGCAGTGACATGGGAATGGAGGCACCTTGTATGATGAGATCATATAGGACTGGACTAAGATAAATATGAATTTCTTTTAATATCTGTTAACCCAAAAAATTCATTTTATCTACTAGATGGTCATATATGGATTAATCTTAATCCTGCGTGTACTACAAACTCTAGCATGTTAGGCTATGTCCTTTGATTTACTATGGTGAGGTTGGTGTTGCAGTCTCGGCCAATAACTACGTATATTTGGGGATATGATTTGGTATGTAGCTGGGAACGTTTTACATAGATATGGAATTCACTCATTCTTTCGAGAAGTAGAAGAATATATCTTTTAAGAGTTGATTCGGGACTTGAACAATTTTGAGCGCTCAACTTTCCTATTACGAATAGAAAGTATTATATTCATAATTGTTATGAATTAATTGTTCATTATCGAATCAATGGTGCTTAAGAGACAAAATATTTAGAGGGGTATAACAGACTTATGACCCGACTCTATTTATGAGATATTCGTGAAGGGCTATATCCATATGTAGTGACTATATCGATGGACACCGAAGTTGTTCGGCTTATAATTTCCATCTATGGTAACGGGAGTTCAACTTCGAATTTTTAGTGGATAACGCGGAGTTAATAATTCGTAATATTTAATTAAAGAGTTTAATTAATATTTCGGAATTATTGGAGCTCAGAACTGTAGGTCCATTTGGTCCCCGTGCTAGCTCGATTAACTGTAGCAAACCTAATATAATTAGATTGTCTAATAATATGCTCACATTATATTTAAATATTATTAATATGATTAATAATAATTTTGTCACAAATGAAAATAATATTAAATTAGTTTAATATTATTTTCTAATTTTTTGATTATGAGATAATCAAATAATAATTATAAGATAATTATTACATAATTAATAATTATGAGATAATTATTACATCATCATTGATAATGCATAATTATGAGATAATTATGACATCATTATTTGATAATGGTAAATGTATTATCAAGACAAGCCTCGATGGTTTGCCAAATCATTCCACCAAGTTTTGTAATTAGTTTTGACCTAATTACCTAACTTGTTCCATTATCTAATGGATTTGGTTGACACTCCACTCAAGTGTGTTGGTCATTTACAATTGATAAGATTGAGTGGATGTTGATGGAATGGCTTTAGTTTATATTCTCTATCATTCCCACTCATAGGTTGGGTAATAAGTGAAAATCACTTTAGCATTTTGAAAAAAGAAATTCAAGAGAGGGCTAAAACATTCACAAAAGTTATGAGTAAGGTAGAGAGAAAAATCTTATTTCTAAATAGTTGAGATTAGAAAGAAAAACAAAAGTGAACAAGATACTTGATCTTCTTCATCTCATCTTTCTAAAGCCAAAAGAGTTTGTGACAATATCAACTTCTCTAAAAAGTTTAGAGGTTGATCTTTGTGAGTGAAGCCCACTTTGCTTTGGTTTGTTGTTTTCGAGATATAGCTCGGAAGATTGAGTGGTTGATTCTACGGTAGAATCTCAAAGGAAATTCATCAAGAGTTTGGTGGAGTTCGACTTCAACAAAGGAGAAGACAAAGAAAATTTTAAAGATCCGGTGCCACCACATCAGCAACTTCCATCGCGCTAAGGAAAAGGTATCCTACAATTGGTATCAGAGACAGGTTGAAAATTTTTCTTAACCCTTCTCTTTTAAGTTTCCGTTTTAATAATTTATATGAGATATAAATTATTAGTATGCATGTTGTGATGAGTAGACACAATTAGATTCATGAGATGAATGGTTTGAATGTTCATGTGATGAATGTTTACTTTTGATTCATGTGATGAATGTATTGCGTTGATCGTTAATTTTTTCCGGCTCTTATTTTTAGTTTTGGGAATGTAAGACCATAAGGTCATATTCTTTCAAGTGTTGGAAGTTCATTTTCTTTGTAATAAGTCCATTTTGTAACTCAATTTGTAATTTGGAGGAGCCGATGCCGCGAAGGACCCATTACGAACCTATTCTGCGAAGAACTTAACAACATACCATGGAGCAAGATTTGAAGACCAATGGATCCCTTGGATTTATTGTACTAATTAGATTATTATATTTTTTTAAAAACAAATAAGAGCCCGGTTAATGCAATTTATGTATGTATGTGAAACTTCATTTCGTTACGAGTCCGTAGAAAAAAACGGGGACCAAAACGGAGTCCGGAAGCTCCGGAACAGAGTAAATAAAGTTATAGTGTTCGAACACCAGACCGATAGAGTTCGAACGCCAGTCAAACGCAACTCAAACGTTTGGCTACTTCCTGGAAATGTTCGAACTCCCAAAGAACGCTACACGAACATTTTCAGCCAAGGCCTGGGCATATATATATATGTTTTAAATTGTTTATTAATATGTCATATAGCCTAGGGTGCCTACTCTTGCATTTTCACATGTCATAACATGTAGACATGCATGATATTCAAGTCATAAAATATGATTTTATGTAAATTTAAAAGTTAAATTAGAATATAAGATGCATGTAAATGAATTAATAAGATTAATTAGTTTAAAGGTTTAAAAATTACGAATTCAAGGTTAAGAACAAATGGGCATTATGAGTACATTATTTTCCTTGGTATATCGGATGGAAACCCGGATATAAATTTCATAGCCGCTTCCGAATAGACGGTAATTTGGTTTGCACTCGGGATATAATTCCACGTACTTTTGGAGTAAATAACATACTTTAAATCTATTAAATGGTTTAATGATGTATAGTCCATTAGTTGAATTCTAAAATTTTAAAACCTATAAGTGAACTAATATTTTAAAAGTTAAAATTGATTAGATCACTTAAGCAAACTTGATTAAATTAGTTTAATTAAGTTAATGATTAGTAGAGACTAATAAGGATTACTGAATAAAATTTTAAGTGTTAAAATTGGTTAGATCATTAATTATCCACTAGTATTAATAAAGATATGTTTTGGCCGAGCATAATCTTAAGACATTAGAAACTAGTGAGATAGAAACCTTACACTTCAAAATAGTGAGTGGGAGAGGGGTATACCACAATATATCCCACGATCTCCATTGTTATCCAAAAACGTGAGATTCAATAGGCGCCTTGTGGCAGCTTTGTTCCTGTCCCCCTACGGATGGTGTCCTTATTGGGTCAATATCAAGTTTGGATTCCGAAAGGATAGAGACTCTATATGTATTTGGTGATTTGACCTACCCTACGGCGGCACTTCACTAGTTAAGTTCAAGGGTTCCGAAATAATGGGTCACACCCAGAAAGGAATGATTAAGTTGTTAATCAAAGCTTCCTTGATCAAAATGACGGTAGTTGATTAATATAGGAATAAGAGTTATTTCAGATATATTAATCAATTGAGAATGTCTCAATCTATCATGAGAATACTTGACCTACCCTACGACAGCATTTATTTGTGGGATGACAGATAACCGTGGTGTAATAATTCTTTTATGTTTCTAATTCATTATACATTGATCATGCATCATGTTTAATTTTATGCCTAAATGTTTGACAATTTCAATATGCGATGAATGAATGATTGAATGCGCGTTTATTATTTTTCAGCCATGGCATCTGCAATAATCTCAATAATCAAACAACAAGAAAAATTAACCGGGGATAATTATGTTAAATGGAAAAGTGACATGAATGTTATCTTGCGAAGATCTTAAATTTGTCCTAATGGAGGAATGTCCTCCTGAGCCAGCACTTAATGATGGCAGAGCTGCACGTAATGCCTATAATAATTGGATTAAAGCTGATGAGAAAGCCCATAGCTATTTGATAGCATCCATGTCTGAGGTTCTTACTGCACAGCATGAGCCTATGGCGACAACATCAATGATTATACAGTCATTACAGAACATGTTTAGGCAACATTCAGACCGGCAACAACATGAGGCAATTGCCTCTGTATTGACCGCTAGAATGAAGGAAGGCACATCAGTCCGAGACCATGTGTTAAGGATGATGGCTCATCTTAATATGGCTGAAACCCATGGTGCACGTATCAATGTGCAAAGCCAAGTGACAATGATCATGGAAACCCTTCCGAAGAGTTTCCTACAGTTTAAAAGTAATTGTTCTATGAATAAGTTGACTTTTACATTGACTGAACTGCTAAATGAGCTCACCAATTACGAGTCCGTTATGAATGGTCCTCGTAAGTCCAATGCCGAGGCAAATGTTGTCGAATCTTCTAAATCTGCAAAGAAGAAGAAGAAAGGCAATTGGAAGGCAAATGTAAAACCAATGAAAAGGAAAAAAGAAAAAATGCTCTAAAGGAACCAATGCCAAAGGAAAATGTTTCCATTGTGAACAACAAAGGCATTGGAAAAGGAATTGTCTGAAATACCTTGCAGAGCTTAAAGAGAAGAAGAATACATGTAAATATGATTTACTTGTCATTGAGTCTCTTTTAGTGGAGGATGATAAATCCGCATGAATTGTTGATTCTGGTGCCACTAACCATGTTTGTTGTTCTTTGCAGCTACTTGACTCATGTAGGGACCTTGCTGAAGGTAGCTTCACCGTGAGAGTTAGGACAAGGGATGCTGTTTCAGCAAAAGCAGTGGGAGTTTCCAGATTAAACTTTAATAACAGTTATTTATGTTTAAATGATGTGCTTTATATTCCTAGTTTTCGCAGGAATTTGATTTCTGTAACAAAACTTATGGAATGTGGTTTTTCTATTTCATTTAATAATAAGTCAGTTATTATTAGTAGAAATGGATTAAATATATGCATGGGAAACTCTGAAAATAATCTATATATATATTAAGACCGTTAATGCATGATTCACTGCTTAATACTGAAATGTTTAAGATTGAAAGATCTAAAATAAAACGACAAAAGATTTCTCATAATGATACCTATCTATGGCACCTTAGACTTGGTCACATTAACCTTGACCGGATTGATAGACTAATTAAGAACGGAGTTTTAAATCAGTTAAAACTCGGTACTTTACCTGTCTGCGAATCCTGTTTAGAAGGTAAAATGACTAAGAGACCTTTTACTGGAAAATGGATAAGAGCCAAAGAACCAGTTGAGCTAATACATTCGGACGTTTGCGGACCAATGAATGTAAAGGTACGAGGTGGTTATGAATACTTCGTCACTTTCATTGACGATTATTCTAGATATGGGTATGTTTATCTAATGCAGCACAAGTCAGATACATTTGAAAAGTTTAAAGAGTATCGTGCTGAGGTTGAAAACCAGTTAGGTAAGAACATCAAAATTCTACGATCAGATCATGGAGGTGAATACCTTGATAGAGATTTCAAGGAATTTTTAGTTGATCATGGAATTGTTTCGCAGCTCACAGTACCTGGAACACCACAACAAAACGGTATTACAGAAAGGAGAAATCAAACCCTACTAGACATGATGAGATATGTTAGGGCAGTTGTGGAACCCCTAGGGTCGGATCGGTGCCCCGGACAGCGGAAATGGGTCTAACCCATGGATATCAAGTATGGGTGTAATTTTAAATCATTTTATAAAATATTAGTTTCCATTACGAGTATTTAGGAAAACACTGGGACTGAATCGGAGTCCGGAAGCTCCCGAACGAAGCAAAACAAAATCAGCGCGCGCGAAGGGCGCCACGCGCTACAGTGCGCGCTACAGTGCGCGCTATAGTACGCGTGGCACTGTAGCGCGCAACCCTTTTATTTATTTATTATTATTTTTTTGTTTGCTAAGTAGCAGCTCTCATTCTAGAGATCTGCAATAAGAGGGTTTATAACCCAATAATTTCCAGTCTTCCCTAAACACTTCAAAAACACCCAAAATTAATTTTTAATTTCAAACCAACATAAACACATGTTATAAATAAAAATCTTGTTTTTCAAAATATCAAATATTTTTCAAAAAACATAAATTTATTCTAAATACGCATTTGTAATTAAAACCTTCCTAAAGCTTGCTATTTATAGCAAAACTTAGGCAATTTTTAATTAATAAAAGTTATAATCAACTTTTAAGTGGACTTAATCTAATTTGTCCAAATATGTATAATTAGGTGTGACTAATCTCCATTGTCTCCCACTTTAATTTAATACAATTAAATCAAGCCAAAGATTAGGAAATGGATTAGTTAAATGTTTGCCACATTGATTTAATCCAATTAAATCAAGCCAAAACCACCTATTATTACATACTTATAATTACCATAATATCCTCAAATGGTAGAGATAATTATGATTTTACAATTAAGCCATTGTGTAATTATTGAATTAATCCAATTAGGTCAAAGTAAATAATCAATGTTATCCAATAACACTTGATTATCTTAGGTGATAATTATAATATCGAATATTATATTTTATAAAAAATAATCGGCTACCCAAGTGCTCAACGAGTACACTTCATATTGGGACTCTCTAAGTTCAGACATGTTCGTCATATAAGCCTAGCTAATATTTTCGCAATTCGGCCACCTCCGAATTCGCGAAGAACACGAACGACCTTTCTGAACTATACAAGTCGAGGTCATCACATATGTTTAACAATCCCTCCGTCCTAGGCTATCCGAGTTGTGCTTAGGAAATATAAAATATACCGTCAAGTTTCCAAGACGCACATCTCGTGTCGACATGTCCATGATTCTTCATAACTGATGCGATCCACCCTAGGTGATCGAATTTGGCCAAAGATTTAAGAATCATGACTTTACTAACATGGATACCTAAACCCCTTATGGTACACATACGGGCCGACAGATCTTATCTTGTTTCGCACTTGATTACTGTGTGCATCGGTCCACACCCAACGAACATCTAGAGGCCAGACCATGAAAGGTTTCTGACATACATGGCATCTAAGTGTGGAGGATCTCACACAAAATCAATGATATCCTATAGTCAAAGGATTACATATGCTACTCGACTCGAGGAGATTCCTATTGACGATGGTGTGTACTTCCAACTATTAGGAATCACCAATGAGTCATTCAGTATTCGCTCCAATGAATACTCACATATCTATACGAGTTTCCAAAACTCATGGTACATCGCGTTAACCATTGGAAACCATTGGAACTCCAATCCAATATACGACATGTGCTAATCTTCTAGGTTATAGGAATTCGACTGTATTCCAAAACCAAT
Source organism: Zanthoxylum bungeanum (assembly GCA_019454045.1). Taxonomy (NCBI): domain Eukaryota; kingdom Viridiplantae; phylum Streptophyta; class Magnoliopsida; order Sapindales; family Rutaceae; genus Zanthoxylum; species Zanthoxylum bungeanum. The sequence goes on along the minus strand of SKCR01045142.1, from coordinate 94,808 downwards.
GACTAGGAATATTTACTTTAAGAATAGTTTACAACCTACTGTCAAAACTATTCTAAGGTCGATGTCATTCTTAGCATAACGATACATCAATTTAATACGCGTAATGACAATACTATTAATAGGGTATGAAATGAAAAATGTAGTTATTTTATTAATAAATAATAAAATGTACAATTCGGATTGGTACTCCAAGCACCAACTCCATCAAACTCCCACTGCTTAGTGCAATCTGGATGGTACCGTAGTCCCATCTCCTCCACATGTTTATCGAATAACTTATGAGGTAAGGCTTTGTAAGCGGGTCTGCTATGTTGTCTTGTCCTTGAACCTTTAAGACCACTATGTCTTTTCGCTCATTATCTCTCTAATTACGTGATATTTCATTTCCACGTGTTTAGACTTGGAATGCGCCCTCAGCTCCTTAGCCTGCGTGATGGCTCCATTATTATCACAGTATAATGAGATTGAATCCGCAATACTAGGCACAACGCCAAGTTCTGTGATAAAATTTATAATCCAAATAGCTTCTTTAGTAGCTTCTAAAGTTGCTATAAAATTCGGCCTCAGTGGTGGAATTAGCTGTTGAGCCTTGCTTTGAACAATGCCAACTAATTGCACACAGTTAAGGGTAAATATGTATCCTGATGTAGATTTTATATATCATGGATCTCCCTAAAGTTGGAGTCTGTATATACCCTTAACTTGTAGCTCATCTTCTCCATATATCAGAAACTTATCTTGGTGCCTTTAAGATATTTTAGGATATGTTTCACGGCTGTCCAATGATCATTACCTGGATCAGATTGATATCGGCTGGTCACACTGACGCCGAAACTGATGTCAGGTCTAGTACATAACATAACATACATTATACTTCCAATACAAGGATCATATGGCAAGTTAGACATTTTTAACTCTCTCTTCCTCAGTTTGAGGTGCCATTTTCTTCGAAAGATGTATGTCGTATCGGAAAGGTACATTTGCTGCCTTACAGTTGGTAAAAATATACCTTTCTAACATCTTGTCTATGTACGTCGATTGTGACAACCCTATAAGCTTCCTGACTCTATCTCGGTAGAGCCTTATACCTAGTATATATGAAGTTTCACCCATATGTTTCATGTAGAAGTTCTTGCAAAGGTAGGCTTTCACACTTTGCATCATCCCTATATCATTTTCCTATGATAAGGATGTCATCTACTACAAGACTAGGAAACTATCATGCTCCCCACTAACTTTCTTATAAACATATGGTTTCTTTATCATTTTTTATGAATCCAGATAATCTAATTATCTCATCAAAATGACGATTCCAGCTTCGGGATGCCTGTTTAAGTCCATAAATAGACTTTTGGAGCTTACAAACCAAGTTTGAAGTCTCGCTGGATATGAAACCCTCTGGTTGTTCCATATAGATATCTTCTTCAAGAAATCCATTTAGGAAAGCGGTTTTCACATCCATCTGTCATATCTCATAGTCGTGATATGCATCAATGGCTAAAAGAATCCTAATGGATTTTAGCATGACTACTGGTGAAAAAGTTTCCTCATAGTCAATCCCAGGACGTTGAGTGTAACCTTTCGCTACCAGTCGGGCCTTAAAGGTTTCCACATTTCTATCTGGCCCTCGCTTCCTTTTGTAAACCCATTTACAACCATAGGTTTAAACTCCTTCAGGAAGTTCAACTAGTCCCAGACTTGATTGACATGCATTGAATCCATTTCGGATTTCATGGCTTCCTGTTATTTTCCCGAATCGATATCCAATATCGCTTCCTTATACGCAGTCAGATCTGTTTCCTCCAAGAGGAGAACATCAAGGCTCACATCAGATGTTAAAAATAGTCTCTCAGGAGGCCTTGATATTCTATTCGACTTACGTAGAACCTGTGTTGTAGATCCTTCACCTAATTGGATCTCTGGTTTCATCTCAAGTTCCTTAATGTTGGGATCAAACTCATCAAGTTTAATCCCTCTACAATTCCTACTTTCTCTCAAAAATTACTTTTCAAGAAAAGTTGCAAAGCGAACAATAAATACATTTCGTTGTTTGGAATCATAGAATTGATATCCCATGGAATTATCAGGATATCCAACGAACCTACATTTATACCCTCTGAGTGTTAGTTTATCCCGCTGCGTAATTCTAACGTATGCAGGACAACCCCAAATCCTTAAATGCTTAAAACTTGGATTTCTACCGAACCAAATCTGATAGGGGGTCGTAGAAACAACTTTTGATGGAACCCTATTAAGGATGTAGGCGCAGTTTGTAAAGCGTAACCCCAAAGGAAATAAGGAAGATCTGTATAGCTCATCATGGATCCCACCATATCCAATAATTCGATTTCTACGCTCAGACACTCCATTGTGTTGAGGTGTTTCTGGTGGGCTATATTGGGCGAGAATTCCATTATCCCTTAAATAATTTCTGATTTTTCACTCATGTATTCACCGCCTCGATCTGATCTAAGGCATTTGATAAATTTACTGGTTGTGTTTTTCTACTTCGTTTCAGAATATTTTGAAGTTGTCAAATGTTTCCGACTTATGTTTCATCAGATAGACATATCCATATCTAGACTTGTCATCTGTGAAGTCACAAAGTATGTGGAATCATCATGAGCGGCATGATTTAAATGGTCACACACACATCATGTATATAGCTTCAGTAAATCTCCAGCACGGTGTCCAACACCTTGAAATGGGGCATTTGTCATTTTTCCTTGGATACATGACTCACAAATCGAATAAGGATCTAAGGTAAGATTTTCAATCAAACCATCATTTACCAATTTGGATAGACGTCTAACACCTATATGGCCCAATCTCATATGTCATAATTCAGTATTATTTAGTTCAGACTTCTTACTTGTATTTTTCTCTATATTAAAGACATCTCTACATGTTTCCAAAACATAATGACCGTTTGATAAAGAACATTCACATTTTAATAAATTTTCTTTATCATACAAACATAAAGTTTCATCCTTAATGTTTATTTTATATCCCTCTTTATCTAATATAGGCAATGATATTATTTGTCTGATAAGTGAGGGAACATAGTAACAGTCATGCAAATCTAATTTACATCCATTTGGAAGATCTAGAACAACAGTTCCTATGGCATTGACATCCAATGTCTCGCCATTGCCAACTCTAAGCTGGATCTCCCCTTTATTCAGCCTTCGTTTAACCCTCATTTCATGTAGGGAATTGCAAATATGAGTGGGACTGCTAGTGTCTAACACCCATCCACTATTTGCATCTAAGGCTAATGAGATGTCAATAATTAGAAAAATACAAAGCGTACCTGATGGTCCTATTTTAAGCTCTGGACAGTCCTTCTATCAGTGTCCAGACTTCTTGCATTGTTAGACATTGATCACGAGCTACTTTCGGTTTTGTGCCTTTGCGCTTCTTGGAGTTTTTCTTTGATATCTTCTCTTTCCCCATCTTAATTTTCTTTGACTTACCAGAAGTCTTTGAAGAGCCAGCTCCACTATGGAGATACAATGTGGGGTTTACCTTTCTTCAAATCTTGCTTCGCCGTTGTTAGCATGTTATGAAGTTCTTCGTATGTGGTTTGCATCGAAATGTATATGGAAATTCAATACAAAACCAGCATAAGAACCAGGCAAAGAATACCGAATCAAATTACGACCTAGCCTTTCATCAAACACAATGCCCTGTCATTCAAGATATTGATTTGGCCAATCATGTTCAAAACATGAGTGCCGACAGCTCCCCTCCTTGAGTTCAGCACGGAACAATTCCTTAGACCTTCGATAAAGTTCCATCTCTTGATTTACGTCGAACAACTCCTTGAGTGTTCGCATAATGCTCCAAGCATCTGGTACTTCAATGTACTGTCTCTCAGCAAATCTGGAACCATCGATCCTAAGATGTAGGATTTCACCTTTAGGTTATCATCCTTTCATCTATCAAAAGTTTCTCGCTCTTCTGGAGTGGAGTTAGGATCGATATCAACAAGGAGTGGATTGATAGTGACATAAGTTAACTTTTCATACTCCAAGACAATGCGTATGTTCATTTCCCATTCGAAATAGTTCTCGGCTCCTTTTAGTTTATTGGAATCCAAAAGTTTCATCAATGTATTAGCGGTAACCATCTACAAGATAACATTTTTGAGTAGTAGCAGAACAATTTTCATTTCAAAAGTGATAACACTAATTGATTATGAAATTTTAAATCTATCAGTGCCCTCCCACTACTTTACGTAATTCCGTAATCTCCCTTAACGGAAAAATAGAAATTTGACTATCAAAATTTCATAGCGGGAAGTGGATCCCATGAAATTTACTCCAACCTCACACTAATGACGATTTTGGCCTTTGTAAACTCATTAGGTAGACCTTCAAGCTCAATCACTTCATGTGACTCCTGGTTTGGTGGTCTGAACCGTTTCTTATCCTCACACTAATGACGATATTGGATTAAGACGTTCTAGGTGTACTTGTCAATGTGCACTAATGAGCTTCGTATGTACACCCTACACACTCACATAATGACGTATTGGGTGACTACGTTAACTCATCACGCTACATCTAATGTTTTTTACCGGAGCGACATAAGTTCCGAGCACTTATACCCTCACACTAATGACGATATTGGATATAAGTAGTAAGAACCTATTCATCTCCGTATTGACAAGACGAACCATCCAATAATGCTATAACATTATTAATACTATTACTTAAAAGTAATCACCTAATCACAGGAGATTTATGACAATCAAGTCATTAACTTTATTAGGTCAAAGTTTTATTTAAGACATGCAATACATATCCAATATGTCCTATGCATAATTAAATTAAAATTATTATGGCATAGATTCAAAATATGTGTTGTGTGGTTAAGCCTTTGCTCTGATACCATTATGTTAGGGCAGTTGTGGAACCCCTAGGGTCGGATCGGTGCCCCGGGAAACGAAAAGGGGTCTAACCCATGGATATCAAGTATGAGTGTAATTTTAAATCATTTGGTGAAATACTATATTCCATTACGAGTGTATAGGAAAAAACGAGACTAAATCGGAGTCCGGAAGCTTCCGAACGAAGCAAAACAAAATCAGCGCGTGCACCACACGCGCTACAGTGCGCACGCACAGCGCGCGTGAACAGTGCGTGCTATAGTGCGCGCGGCACTGTAGCGCGCAGCCCCTTTTATTTATTTATTTTTTTTTGTTTGCTAAGTAGAAGCTCTCATTCCAGAGAGCTGCAATAAGAGGATTTATAACCCAATAAATTTACGATCTTCCCTAAATACTTCAAAAACACTCAAAATTAATTTTTAATTTCAAAACCAACATAAACACATGTTATAGAATAAAAATCTAGTTTTTCAAAATATCAAATATTTTTCAAAAAACATAAATTTATTCTAAATACGCATTTGCGTAAATTTTGAATCTAATACACAAACCATTTTAGAATCCCAATTAGAAATGTCTCATGAACAATTCTAGTCCATCTAAAGGTGGTCAAGTGAATCTAGAATGGTAGCCATAGCTCTAAGCTTTAATTTAGAGTTTCAAACTCTTATTAATTATTCCATGTCCAACATGAACATTTTGACCTAATGACAACCATGTTGTGTTTATACTTCTAAAGTATCCTAACGCTATTTATTAGCCTTATTCAACATTAAACTATGTGATCATGCATATAATACACAAATAAACATAGCTTTGGAGATGATCAAACATTACCTAGTAAGCTTGATGCAAGATCAAATCTACTTCTCATTTGTTGAAATTGTTGGAGAACCTCCAAGGTGTGCAAGCTTGACTTCCAAGATCCAATCTTGTTTCCAATGCTTCCAAGCTTCACTTCAAGATCCAATTTTGATTTCTCCCAGATGAAATATTGTAGAGAACTCACAAGTTTCTCTAAACACTTCTCTAACTTAGGCTAATCTCTCAAGAATTTGCTTATGCTTGTATTTGGACTTGTAATTAAAATCTTCCTAAAGCTTGCTATTTATAGCAAAACTTAGACAATTTTTAATTAATAAAAGTTGTAATCAACTTTTAAGTGGGCTTAATCTAATTTGTCCAAATATATATAATTAGGTGTGACTAATCTCCATTGTCTCCCACTTTAATTTAATACAATTAAATCAAGCCAAAGATTAGGAAATGGGTTTACCACCTTGATTTAATCCAATTAAATCAAGCCAAAACCACATATTATTACATACTTACAATTACCATAATATCCTCAAATGGTAGAGATAATTATGATTTTACAATTAATCCCTTGTGTAATTATTGAATTAATCAAATTAATCCAATTAGGTCAAAGTAAATAATCAATGTTATCCAATAACACTTGATTATCTTAGTTGATAATTATAATATCGAATATTATATTTTATCAAAAATAATCGGCTACCCAAATGCTCAACGAGTACACTTCATATTGAGACTCTCTAAGTTCAGACACGTTCGTCATATAAGCCTAGCTAATATGTACGCAATTCGGCCACCTCCGAATTTGCGAAGAACACGAACGACCTTTCTGAACTATACAAGTTGATGTCATCACATATGTTTAACAATCCTTCCGTCGTAGGCTATCCGAGTTGTGCTTAGGAAACATAGAATATAATGTCAATTTTCTAAGACGCACATCTCATGTCGACATGTCCATGATTCTTAATAACTGATGCGATCCACCCTAGGTGATCGACTTTGGCCAAAGATTTAAGAATCGTGACTTTACTAACATGGATACATAAACCCCTTATGGTACACATACGGGCCGACGGATCCTATCTTACTTCGCACTTGATTACTGTGTGCATCGGTCCACACCCAACGAACATCTAGAGGTCAGATCATGAAAGGTTTCTGACATACATGGCATCTAAGTGTGGAGGATATCACACAAAATCAATGATATCCTATAGTCAAAGAATTACATATGCTACTCGACTCGAGGAGATTCCTATTGACGATGGTGTGTACTTCCAACTATTATGAATCACCAATGAGTCATTCAGTATTCGCTCCAACGAATACCCACATGTCTATACGAGTTTTCAAAACTCATGGTACATCGCGTTAAACCATTGGAACTCCATTTCCAATATACGACATGTGCTAGTCTTCTAGGTTATAGAAATTCGACCGTATTCCAAAACCAACGACTAGGAATATTTACTTTAAGAATAGTTTACACCTAATGTCAAAACTATTCTAAGGTCGATGTCATTCTTAGCATAACGATACATCAATTTAATACGCGTAATGACAATACCATTAATAGGGTATGAAATGAAAAATATAGTTATTTTATTAATAAATTATAAAATGTACAATTCGGATTGGTACTCCAAGCACCAACTCCATCAAGATCAATGTTTAGTTATAACACTCTACCTAGTTCATTCTAGGGGTATGCATTGGAAACATCAATGTATATCCTGAATGTAGTTCCTTCTAAGTCTGTTCTTAAGACTCCCTTAGAGTTGTGGAATGGTCGTAAAGCTAGTTTGTGACATTTTCGCTTATGGGGGTGTCCAGCACATGTGCTAAAGAACAAGACTACTAAGTTGGAACCACGTTCACAGGTGTGCCTATTTGTAGGTTATCCTAAGGAAACTAGGGGTGGATTCTTTTATAATTCAGAAGATAATAAAGTATTTGTATCGACAAATGCTACATTTCTTGAGGATGATTATATGAAAGAATTCAAACCTCGAAGTAAAGTGTTACTTGAGGAGTTACTTGCATGTACGACCAGTAAACCATTGTCAAATGTTAACAAAGACATAACACATTCGGCATCTGAAAGTCAGATGTAAATTTATCAGAATACCATGCCACCTAGACATAGTGGGAGGGTTGTAAGACAACCTGAATGCTATCTAGGAGATGGTGAGGTACAAGTTATTGCATCTTGTGATGGTATAGATGATCCATTGATCTATCATAATGCAATGGATGATACTGATAAAGTAGAATGGCTCAAAGCCATTAACCTTGAGATTGAGTCCATGTACTCTAACTCAGTCTGGGAGCTTGTGGACCAACCTAATAGAGTAAAACCCATAGGTTGCAAGTGGATCTATAAGAGAAAAAGAGGAATAGATGAGAAAGTATAGACTTTCAAGGCTAGGCTAGTGGCAAAGGGTTATACCCAAAAAGAGGAAGTTGACGATGAAGAAACTTTCTCGCCAGTAGCTATGCTTAAATCCATCAGGATTCTTCTTTCCATTGCCGCATATTATGACTATGAGATTTGGCAAATGGACGTCAAGACTGCATTCTTGAATGGCAATCTTGATGAAAGTATCTATATGGTACAACCAGAGAGGTTCTTAACCCAAGGTCAAGAGCAAAAGGTTTGCAAGTTGCAAAGGTCCATTTATGGGCTTAAGCAAGCATCTAGATCTTGGAACATAATATTTGATACTACGATCAAGTCTTATAATTTTAAGCAAAACATCGATGAACATTGTGTCTACAAGCACATCATTGATTGATGGGAATGTGGTTTTCTTTGTGTTGTACGTCGATGATATTTTACTTATTGGGAATGATGTAAGGATATTATCGGACGTGAAAATATGGCTAGCTAACCAATTCCAAATGAAAGATTTGGGAGAGGCAAGTTATGTACTTGGGATCCAGATCATTTGGGATCGTAAGAAATGACGGTTAGCAATGTCTCAAGCATCCTATATCGATAAGATTCTTGTGCGATTTGGAATGCAGAATTCCAAGAAAGGTAATTTACCTTCCAGACATGGAATTCATTTATCTAAGGAACAATCTCCAAAGACACCTCAAGCAATTGAGGAGATGAGACATATTCCATATGCTTCAGCAGTTGGAAGTCTTATGTATGTTATGTTATGCACGAGACCGGACATCTGTTTTACAGTGGGAGTAGTCAGTAGGTTTCAATCCAACCCATGATTAGATCCTTGGGTGGCAGTGAAACACATTCTCAAGTATCTTCGGAGAACGATAAATTATATGCTAGTATATTATGGTAAGGATATGATCCTCAAGAGATATACAGACTCTGATTTTCAGACGGATGTAGATTCTAGGAAATCAACATCCGGATCAGTATTTACCCTAGGTGGTGGAGCTATTGTATGAAGGAGCATAAAGTAATCGTGTATTACTGACTCCACCATGGAGGCTGAATATGTAGCAGCTTGTGAAGCAGTTAAAGAAGCAGTCTGGCTCCGTAAATTCTTGGCAGATCTGGAAGTTGTTCCAGATATGGATAAACCACTAACATTTTATTGCGATAATAGTGAAGCAGTGGTGAATTCCAAGGAACCAAGAAGCCACAAGCGGGGTAAGCATATTGAGAGAAAATATCACCTTATCAGGGAGATAGTGCAGAGAGGAGATGTCATTGTCATGCAGATTGCATCCGTAGACAACCTGACTGATACGTTTACAAAGACCTTATCGGCTATAGTATTTGAAGGTTGCCAGAAACGTTTAGGATTACATGACATGTCCCATTTGCTCTAGTTCAAGTGGGAGATTGTTGGGCTATATGCCCTAGAGCTTCATGTGTTGTAAAACGGAATTGATTATTATAAAAATAATTATAAATGCATTATTCATTTATCAAAGTTGTTTGATTTAAATTGTATATTGTCCAATTGTCTTATTTACCTTGATTACTTTTGTACCTTCAGACTTAGTGTATGTTTGATGCACAAGAGGATTTATGTCTGAAGTTAGTAATCTATATTGTCCATAGAGAGCAAACAAAATGGGTATTTTGTTTGTGGTTTATCTATAGTTGTCGTCCATTCTATACTTGTATGACGACCTTGATCCGGGATTGTTCATGTAGTGACATGAGAATTGAGGCACCTTGTATGATGAGATCATATAGGACTAGACTAAGATAAATATGAATTTCTTTTAATATCTGTTAACCCAAGAAATTCATTTTATCTACTAGATGGTCATATATGGATTAATCTTAATCCTGAGTGTACTACGAACTCCTGCATGTCAGGCTATGTCCTTTAATTTACTATAGTGAGGTTGGTATTGCAGTCCCGGCCAATAACTACGTATTTTGGGGATATGGTTTGGTATGTAGCTGGGAACGTTTTACATAGATGTTTTCGTATTTTGGGGATATGGTTTGAACATCTTTCATATAAGTCCAATAGGATGTCAGAATCATTTGCAAAGTATTTGATACTTAATTTTGGTTCTAATGTTTTCTTATGAAAGAAAATTATCTTATAACTTATAATGGGAGCGATATTTTATATCGATTCCAGAAGTTAGCATTAAACCATAGATCTAAGATTGTCCATACCTTACTACGATCAAGTTTTGAACTTGATTAAGCTTTCGTTATGAGTCGTTCACAAAATATGCAAATGCTTTGCGCAACAATAGCAAAGTGAGCTTATTAAAGGTTTGACCCTTATAGTATGACAGTGAGAAAAGTTATACTCAGTAATCTATTATAGATTTTGAGGAAACTTGTCTCTAGTCACACTAATTAAACAACTAAAGATCTGTTGGTTAATGTTGATATTAAACTGTGTATTTTCGTTAGGAATGCAAAATGGCATTTTTGAATCGTTTCTTCGGATAAGAGATCTGTTGTGATTTCTTTGTTTGAATAGTTCATTTTGGAATGGCCCTAGAGTTTATATTCTGCTAAATTACAGTTTAATATACTAGCTTATAGAGCCTATCGTAGACTCAGATGAGTTTTCCGGAAATATGTGTTCTCTAATTTTGATATCAGTCAGATTGTCTGATTTTATCAAAGCATAGAGAATACATATGTGATAGTAGGGTTAATGGGAGCGTATAAATTTATTTCTAGTGTTATTATATATCCTAACGACATTATCATTATTAAGGTAATAATGAGATGTTTATGAGGTAAAAGGTTTACCTAAGTCATCTTTTCTCCATGAAAGCAATGAGAGTAGTCTTTGTTATATTTGATATAAAGTTTTATATATGATATAAAACTAAGAGACTTGTGAGATACTCTCATTAATCGTGCATTAGATATGATCTAATAAAGGACAAAAAAGGACTATATGTATGACAGTTAGTATAACTGTTTGACAGTTAGTATAACTGTTTGACAGTTAGTATGGCATATTAAATACTATATTATGTACGATTAAATATATCAATTTAATCGTAATTGTTACGAGCTATTTTGAAACGATGTAGACCATAGTATGGGTCTTGAAACATGTTCTTTGTTATCTTTGAGATATTAAGAATGTGTTTCTTATTCATGGAGAATAAAGTCTGCAACCATTAGGGTCAGATTAGTTTCGAGTCTAATTATGTCGTTAGACAGTCTACGTCAGACAAAGTTAGAAAAGATACAGTGGGAGTGTCACGGATGATTCCACCTTGTTAGTTGAATTAGTTGCAACTTATGAAGTATTGACTTATGAAATTGCATAGTGACCTTGTAGATTAAAAATTTTAATATTAGTGTTGTTCTTGCGATTGTCTGCATAATTTTTGGATTTGATCCCTAAATACTTGGACAATCAGCAGCTATAACACAATATTGATGTTGCATCTGAGTCATATTTATGTATAACTTAGTTTCTACAAAATATGGATGATGTTAGCTAAGGGAAACATTTGAGTTTGTTTTACAATCTCAAAATATTATAGTGGACCTACTCGTTATTGCATACCTCTTGAGTGCTAGGTGAGCTCTTGAGGGCCATGCGTATATGATATACATATTGAGATATGTATATGATACCGTGGATTGACGCTAGAGCAAGTGGGAGAAATTATTAGGTTTGGTGTTTGGAGCGCTAATACGGATCATATTTATGTCCGATTCATGAATATAAACAATATATTTTTCCATAATATTACTTATATATGGTTGCACCTCTTGTTTTTATATACGTATTCGATCTAATAACTATTAGATTGAAACTAAATATGATTTAGTGATATGTATATATTAGACAAAGACCCATGATTTACAACGTAGTGCACAATTACATGTAGTTTGTAATTGACATTGGGAAGTGTCACTATAAGTTTTATATTCTCAAATAAAGTTCATGGTTAATATTTACTAACATGGGTCGGTTAGTAAAATCTGCTGAGACCAGTACATGTCATATAACGAGACTTGGTCCGATGGTTTATCCCAATGAACCATCAGTCTTAGGAGACTTGTATAGACGTGTAGGTGTTTATTTGATAAACACTGAACAGCTCACCGAAGATTTTTTAATATATGGTACACTAACGTTAATAGGAATCTTCTCGAGTCGAGTGGCATAGTGTTCCTTCGACTTGCGATACCAATGTGGATATATAAGACATCCTCCACACTTGGATCACAGTCACATCATCGATCTATTTAGATCAGACCTCCGCCTGCCCGTTGGGTGTGGACCCGTGCTCATGATATCCTGTGAGTATCAGATAGAGTTCACCAGTCCTGTGTACAAGGCATAGGTATCATGTACGTATTTGCGATCTAGTAAATCCATGGCCGTTGTATACTTCAGAAGCGAGTTCTGAGTGTTATTTAGATATCGTAAATTTGAAATTCGACTATATTATACCTTATGGATTTGACGTTCCTTTCTATATCCCCGATGTAATATTGATAGCCTGTGACAGAGGGATTATACGTATGCAATGACCTCGACTTGCATAGTTTAGCGAGATTATCCCTGGTCATCATAATTTACGAGTGGGTGAATTATGGACACGAAATTTGATTCCGTTACGGATAAACCTAAACTTAGAGAGTCCCACAATATGAAGTGTACTCATAGAGCACTTGGACAATGCATTACGAATAATATAGATTATTCATAATACTTTATCAGATTAAATAAGTTAATTCGAATCGTTTAACAGTTAAACGATAAATACATACATAAGGGGCATTTTCGGTTATTTCTTAATTAATGTGTATTTGTATTTAATATATGATTTTATTAAATACACATTAATTAATTTTCAAATGAGATATTTGACATATATCATTAATATATGTATTTGGATTATTTAAAGTAAATATAATACATATATTTAGATATTTATATTTAAGTAATTATTTAATTATTTAATTGTTAAATAATTAAAGTAATTGAAATATAAAATATCTAAGTTGATATTTATGTTAGGAAATGATTAAAGTGTAAAACTTTGACTTATTTTCATTTAAGAAAAAGGTGTTAAAATGGAATTTTGCTTCTTTAATTTGATTAAAAATGTAAAATATATTTTTCCTTTTTGCTTGTAATTTTCGGCCATAATGGAAAATATAAATAGTTTAGTTTTTTCCATTTGCAAGATTAGGTTAAGCATTTTCAAGAATACAAAGTTAAAGAGTCGAGAGAAAAAGCAAAAGGCAATAGGATTTTTTCAAAGAAAACTTGAAATCTAGGGTAGTTTCTTCTTTTCTTTAAAGAAATTGTTCCTATGATTCCTTAGCTCAACATATGATGTAAGTTTGTTTTTCACTCTAATGATTTTGTGTTGAGATTCTTTTAAGCTTGATAAAAGTATATATGCATGTATGATAATTAAAGTAAGCTTGTTAATGGTTAACAAGCACACTTTTGGTCATTTGATGACTTGGTTGCCATTCTAGAGTGTTATGACCACTCTTGTAACTCATATAATTATTCTTGAGTTCTTCATTGGTGGAGACTTTGATTGGTGTTAATATTAATATGATTAATGTTGAGAAAATTAGATTTAAAGCATGAAAAATGATTATTTTGTACCCAGATCATATCTGGAAATTCTGAAATTTTTTGATGAAAATTATATTATTTAAATATATTGGATGTGTATTGGACATTGGAATAATTGCCGGAAATTATTTCGGATTGAAAATATGCGAAAATGGTTAAAAAGGTGTTACCGGTGAGTTTCAGGCTTACCGGGTGACGGCTATCCAAACAGTGAATTGGTCACTATTCAGACAGCCCATGAACTGCCTAAGTACTATTGGGGCTGACCTGGGCAGCCCCCGTGTATATTGGTTGGTTGGTCGGTTCGGTCAAAATCGCGTTTTATGTCATTTTACGGAAAAATATTTTCGTAAAAGTTTCGCGATGTTTTCTAAATTATTCATATAGTTATTTGATAACAAATATAATATTTTTAGGCAAAATATGAATGAATTATTCATATAGGATATTGAATAATTTATTCGGTAAATTTAAAAGTTTTAAAGTTACGATTTCGTCCGAACCGCGCTCTTTCGCTGCGCCTGCCCCGGACCCCCATCACTATGGACATCCATACTATGTTCCCCAGAATAATCTGAAATATATGATGGAGATGACATACTACTACCAATTGTTCCATTATAACTATGGACACGATATTGTGTTCACCTGAATAATATTGTTAATCATTTGAATGCATTGTTAGGCATGTACGTTTTGTGTGGCATGCCTGTTAATATAGACTGCACAATTGTTTTTTCATACTGTCTAAATTTTTTATTTTTCATACCGCCTTTGGTCTTCACTATAATTGGGTCTTGAAACTTGGAACCCCATTATTTAGTGGTTTCGCGACATAGCCAATATCACCCAACAGCTCAATCTGTTTTGTTAATCTTTCAACCTCTTCTAATATTTGTGGGTATGCCTGTTCATTCTTACAAGCAAACAAACACAAAATGTTACATGCTTATGCCAATGAGTTAAATCTTATAATTTCTGAAAATTCCTTTTCCAGATGTGGCGTTTTTGCATTCATAAACAGTGAATGAGAATTCTTAGCAGATTTCGTCCAACGGGAAACAATCAAAGAATGCAATAACTTAACCATGGACTCTCACTTTATAACATTAAAAATATGTCTACATGAAATACCATAAGACTCCAACATCTGACATTAATAATATATGAATATACCATAATCAATGGTACCTCATTATTCTCAAAATGTTTAATGGTGTAAACAATCGAATCAGGCAGATTCACACGTTCAATCATTATTATGCCAGCCTCACCAAATATCTTTTTTCCGAACCTATTGGAATACTCACTTTGTGTATATCTCAGAATCACGGTTTTCAACATTATGCATGTGAGTTGTGAGTACAGGTATAATGTGATTCGACTCATACTCATCTTTTACCTCTGTATATTGAATGTTATATGATGCACGAAGTACTTGTCGAATGAAATCATATAATTTCATCTTGTCTTAGACGAATTGCGATAAGTAGCTATTGAGGCTCTCACACCTTTGTGTGGTTCTTATTGATGCAAAGAAAGTCCCCTATAAGTATGCCTCTGCCTATTTCGCACGCTTCTCATATATCTTTTGCACCCAAATATTTTACTGCAGGTCTAATCTGGACATTAGTGTGAACCATTTCCTATCAAATTCATCAACAGACATAGAATGTGTTGAAATTTTGAAGTGATTATACTTTTTTTACATTTGCATGTGCATTCCTTTCAAGATGCCAAGAACACAATCGATGAGCATAACCAGCCATAACTGTCTTAATAGCCTTTGACATTGCCTAGTTACCATCTGTAATGACAGTCTTCAGCTTCTTATTTTCCATAACAGTAAGGAATATTTACAACAGCCATGTGTATGCATCTACAGTTTCATCTGAGAGTAATACGAATGCAAACACAATGGTATATCGATGGTGATTAACACCAACGAGAACAACCAAAGGTTTATTGTACGTATTTTTTTATAAGTTGCATCAAACGCCAAAACATCCCCAGTCATATTGAGAAACATTGTCTGTTCGGAATAAATTACATAATTTATTTTTTTCATCCAATGTATATTCATTTTATACGTCAATATCTAAATTAGCCTTTGCAACTAGGTAGGATAGGAAATGGTAGCTTCAGTATTTGTATCTACATGTTCAACGTGGTGTCTCATGTCGACTTGGTTCTGTAAGTCCTTACGCATGAAGCCAACTTATTGAAACCTCCAACTTGGTCAGACTTGTAGTCCATGAATTGGCATACTTTAACATCAACTTGTCCCAAAGTCTTTGCATGGGCCAAATTAGATTCATTTACATGATGATAGGAGTGCATAAATTGTGTCTCATATATTGTAACCAACTTATGACTGTGCTGACAAATAAATTTTGTCACCACATATTTACCTTTTGGTTGGTTCTAGTTAATTCGAAACATAGCTCGACACCCATTACGTGTAATAGTCTTTGGTTCTCTCAGTCTTTTAGTTTTGTCAATGAACTTTTGTAGCCCGAAACCTTGTCCAGAACAAACCCAATAACGAATAGACACTTGTCATGTATGACTATTAAGACAAATATCATCATTTCTAATGGAAAATCTAATTGATTTAGTATACTTGTTATACCAAGCCTCAACATCTTCAATAAAATCAAACTGTCTACCAACTACTGAATCATGCAACCCGTTTCCAGAGGTAGTAGAGGGTGTCACTGATATATCCCCAATATATGCATTAGCTTCTGAAGGAGATGATAAACATGTACCATTCACGGACTGTAACCCATGGCCATCAATGAAGTTGTCCGTGGTAAGAGAAATTTATTATGTTGAGATGTCTTCATTCAGGTCAAAACCCCAACTAGAAATGTTACTCATGTTGGCTCCTGATAAATATGAATGTAGTTGACAGAATGTGTGTTATGTATGACTACATTCTGCCATTTGTTTGGGGTTGGTGTGGTGAATGAATAGAAGTTATTACAAGACACAAGAAGTAGTCGAACATGAAGAAGAAGAAGAAGAATAATAATAATAAATGAGTAATTGAGGCTTCAAACTTCTGTGGCCATAATAGATTGTATTATATTAGGCCCAATAAAAAATATAATTATTATACTAAGGCAAAAAACATGCAATTTCAAGCGTTAAAAATGCAAACTGAAGCATTACACATGATAATTCAGGCAATAAACATGCATTGAACATGAAAATAAGATTTATATGAAGTTAATAAGATTGTAATTATAATACATAATTTTCATGTTCAATGCCCTTATTTGCATGGTGAATGCACAAATTTGCATGTTAATGCTTAAAAATTTCATTACATGTGACTGATTTGATATTTTACATGTGTCTAAATTTTTAAAATCAAAATTTAGCAATAAACATGAAATATTGACAATAAATAAGAAATTTAGGATAACAAACATTTAAATATTGCTTAACATGATATTTTATAACATTAACATGAAATTTTGGCTTTAAATATGAAATTCAGGCAACAAACATGCAAATTATTTAATTTTCATGTTCAGTGCCACTATTTTTCATATTTAATGTCTCAAATGTCATGTTAATGCTTAATAATTTCATCACATATTATTGATTTGACATTTTACGTACGTCTAAGATTCAAACATATATTTTTTTTACAATAAACATGACTTAAGGCATTAAAAATGAAACTTTAGGCAAAAAATATGTAAATATTGCCCAACCTGAAATTTTATATCGTTAACCTGATATATGAGGATTAAATATGAAAAGTTTGGCATCAGACATGGAAAACTTCTTAATTCATATTCAATGCCCTTTTTGCATACTTAATGCACAAAATTTCATATTAATACTTAAAATTTAAACATATGTGATATTGATTTGACATTTCACACATGTCTAAATTTCTGTTATGAAAATTTATTAAACATGACAATTTAGGCAACAAACATGTAATATTGCCTAATTTGAAATTTTACTGCATTAACCTGAAATTTGGGCATTAAATATGAAGATTATGTCAACGAACATGAAAAATTGGTTATTTCATGTCCTGATTTGCATGTTTAATACACAAAATTGCATGTTAATACTTAATAAATTTCATAACATGTGAATAATTTGACATTTCACATGTGTCTAAATTTCAAACATGAAAATTTTGACAATAAACATGAAATTAAGGCATTAAACATGAGAATTTAGGCAACAGACATGCAAATCTTGCCCAACTTGAAATAAACATGAAAATCTTGGCAACCAAATTGAAAATAATGTATTAACACGAATATTTTGGCATTAAATATGAAAATTTGGACATTATACATGAAAATTTAGATACGATTTGACAAATTCATTTCATTAAATTTTTAAATAATTTTTTATTTTATTAATATTTATTATTTTAATAATATTTTATTATAGTAATAATAATAATAATAATAATATTTTTTACACCAACCGGTATAAATTACCGTTTGGTGTGGGTTATTTAAAGTGCTTGGCTGCCACATGCTCAAACAACAAAATACACTTTTTTAGAGCTTAAATTCAACTACTAGACGCCACTGGGCTCTTGGCCCAGTGGTGGGCTTGTGCTCTCCCATTTCGACTCCCTGCAATGGCAGGGAGTCAAAATCTCTCAATTTTGAGAGTATAAAATTATCTCCAAAGTGAGTAGAATTCTCTCCATATTTGAGTGGGAGTAGATATTTCGTCTCTAATAGACGTAGAATTCTGGACGTATTATAAAGTTTGTATTCAATATTTCAGTAGATTTCAGATTATATATCTATAGATTTGTATTGGAATTAAGAAAAAAATCAACTACTAGACAACAATCATTAAAATCATTCAAGTCTAAAAGAGGCAAAAGCTGAGACACACAAACAATATACAGAAAGAGAACTTTTTTTTGAATTATTATAATCTACATATATTATAATAGTATTGTCCAGATATCTATCGAGACATAATTCAAAAATTTATTCCCTATCTATCGAGACACAACTCAAAAATATACTCTCATATAAAAGAAATCTGTCTCAAAACTCTTCATATAGTCCCTACAATTTTCCACGCCCATTTGCGGAAGAGAACTTGGATTGTGAGAAGAAAGCTTAATATAAGCTTGCAGGTTCAAAGAAAAACGAGAACTACTAATAACGATTTCAAACTAATAAACTAATCATACGAATCGAATAAAAAGATAATCATCAACTCAAATTCTGATACCACATGTAAAAAAAATACATGAACAATTATTAGATCTTAGATTACCAGTTTTTCATAATTTGAAAACGGTAAAACATACCTCTTCACATTTTTTTTCAATATTTTGGTCGCAAGTAAACTATAAAAATTTAGTTTTTATAAAACTTAATTTTTGTAAAAAAACCACGATTAATAATAATAAATAAATACTTAAAAACTGTTTTTCTCTGTTAAAGAAGATAAACAGCTTTAATCCAACACATTGTATTTTTCGCAATGAAATCTTCTTCTTTTTTTTTTTTTTTATTATTATTTATTTCAATATGAGATGAGTAATATAATAATGCCCCTTTCAATTCAATGTGCATATAAATACCATTACAAAACAGACCCTGATGATAAGCCAAAGCATTTTCAAAATATGGCATAATGAGAAGAAAAAGAAAATGCCCGAGCAATCATAATAACCGCATTTACATCTCCCACTCTAGAACCTAAAATCCAAATCTGAAATGTACACAAGCGCTTGGGTAATGATCGGGAAAAGCTCCATGAAACTAAATAGGTAACAAAATCTTGGAATATGATTATGTTTCAATGTGAAGAACATCCGGTCCAGGAGGAGATTGAGGCGGCATTGCTAAGATGTAATTTCCATCACCAATAAATTCCAAGACCCTTCTTCCGGTTGCCTGAGTTTCGTTGGTATTGCCGATCTTTCTTGAAGAAATTACTCCTGCTTTAGATTCTCGGGTAGTGTTGCTACTTCCAACAGATGATAGAGACTTGTCCTCTGAGAGGGCTGTATTCGCTGATGCTATTACAGAGGTGAAAATCCCAGATTCCCTCAGTCCTTGAACAATGGCCTGTGGATGGAAATAATATCAAACAAACTGTTGAATATATGACTTCAAAAGGGTGCATCCATGAAACACAAAATCTCTCAACCGCGTAACTCAAAAGGACTCACCATGGGAGCATAAATGCGAGTCAAGATGCCCTTCATCACGAGTTTCTTTTTCAGTGTTTTGTCAGTCCACACAACATGTTCACGATACCTATATATCAACAGTAGAATTGCACTTAGAGAATGCAATAATTTACAGCATCCGGTGCCAATAATTAAGACATGAGAAACAAATTCTGGGAAAAACACAATGATTAGAGCTGTTTATATGCTGTTAGATGTCCAAAAGAATTTATAGGGTCTCTTATAACTTATGAAACCCCATAAACGCTCAAGAGGTTCAGATAAAAATATGAAACTAATTAAAAGGAAATTGTATTAATTCCTCAAAATAATACGGTACAAGTTTTTCAATAAAATTTTACCAGTGTAGCATCTCATCCTCTGTTGCTGTTGAAGCAATTATAAATGCCTGCACAACACATAATAAGAAAGAGCAGTCAATGATAGTGTATATGTTCTGGCAGCAAAATGAGCACCCCATAGAGAAGGTTACGGATATTAGTTTCTAAGGAAATTTATTATCAATGATCCTTGAAAAAGGTTAACTATTATTTTGTAAGGAATTCATTTTGTCTACTTTCGTGTATACAGGTTTTCCACACAGAAGGAACTATCCGTAGTTACCATTTATCTGGAACAGATGTTCTACACAACAATAATTATATTTTGAAACTAATTTTCAAAAGTAGAAAATTGAATTAAAATAAGAGCAATGATGCTGATCAGAACAAAGAACGTAGATGCTGCATGGCAAAAGCATAGACAAAATTAGACAGATGGTGTGACGGAAAAAACTCACAGCTCTGTCAAATTCCAGCATAAAGCATCTTTTAACATCCTCCTTTGTAGGCTTGCAGCCACACCGATCACGTCTTGAAGTCAGGTCAGAATATTTGGTGTATGTGTAATGCAAGACAGCAGCTTCATCTAATTTTATTTCACTGTCAAGGATTACACGGTAATACTAAGTCTCTGTCGATAATAAGAAGGAAAAAATAATCTAATCCTTACCATAGATTTAATAACTTTAACCAAAAATAGTTTTAAGCAGAATTACAGTGACCTGTAATTTCATAAAAAAATGTACATAACGACCGTGTTCTAAAAATGTTAAGACACATAGACAGTACATGAAGGGGAACCGCTATAAACCCATCATGCCATGGTAAGGCTTTTCCTAAAATTTTGGGGATAATGGAATTTAGGGATAACAACTACAAACTCAAATAGGGGATAAGGCAGGGTCAGGCTATAGGTGTGCACCTCACCCAGTCTGTCCTTGCTTTATTGCCAAAATTTCCGAAGGGATAATCCATTTTCTTATTTGTTATCACTGCCTTCAACCATATTCTCTCTTTTTTCTTCTTCCCCAGATACACAATCAATTTCAATATTTAGATTACAGCTTCCCACAAGAAGATTGTAATAAATTCAGTATAAATGACATAGAAAGACACCATCACAGTATAAACTAGTGAATCTATCCCAATTTCTTTGCCCAAGTATATTAAAGTAAATGTGGTTGTCGTTTTAAGGTCAGTTATATATTTGATAAGCTGTATAAAATGTTGAGTTTCATTTAGGTGAATTGGCCAATTAGAGTTTTACTTCCTCTCTCTTTTTCGCCATCTCTCCCCAAACAAATTAGTTCGTGCTGGTGCTACATGTGAGGCCAAACATGGTTTGCACCCAGTGCAACCCATAACCCATTTGCTTTGGGAACAGTGGGTGGAGTGTGGTATATGACAGCCCCCAACCAGGACCTGGGTAGGAATGGAAGCAGGGGTTTAGGGAGTGGAGCTGAATGGTGTAGCTAGGTATGCCTCTGCTCCCATCCACAGGTACATGTGTTGTGAGGTAATGTACTTCATGTGATCTATGCCTCTAGCATTAGATGTCAATAAACATATACATGGATGCAGATGAAACACATTATAAAGTAAGTGAATTATAGAACACCGTACTTTGGGCTCTTCATGTAGTTGTGCCATCTATGTGCACCATTAGGACGAAGATGATCTTGAACACGAGCAGCTGCTTTCCCATTTCCATATGTCAGAAAGTAGTTTGGATTACCTCGGGTTGCTTCCCTATAGTTTCCAAAGTAAACATCTTTAGGAAGATGGTCATAGTTCTTCTTAAACATTGAGACCTGTGGCAACGTGATAAGTCAACAATTAGGAATGTTGTGTGAACATGTCCAGTCGCAACCATCCAAAATTCAAGGCTTGGAAATTTCTAGACAATAATCATATTAGAAAAACTTGTGAAACCTTAAATAAAAGAGCTTAGAATGACCCTAACTTTCAGATTACATTGATTTTATCAGTTTGCCCAGCCAGAAGCATAGGAAACAACCAAAAGACAGATCATACCTCACTGAATGGTTCCTTGATATCGTCCCGCTCAATACTACTCTCCTGAAACAAACAATATCCCACCATTATCTTTCATGTCAACATGACCATGCAAAAAGACCATTAGCATTAAGAGTGTCAACTTCTTTTTACACCAAAATATATACTGATAGGATTTCATCCGAGTAATAAGTACTGATCTACTCACATAATTAGGGAAGACTACCATATCAACATCACTAGGTACATCTAACAGCAATTGTCTCAAGGAGTACTCACGAGCTCCCGCAGGATGTATTAACTCATCTGTATCAAGATGAAAAATCCAATCCATGCCTGCATCCTAAAAGTTTATAGGGAGAAAGAGTTACCATCAATACATTTCAATATGACATATACGGAAGGTCACATGCTGCAGATGCAAATATAAAACCCATACCCTTGCCATGACAATAGCCATTTCCATGTTCAGGGATTGCTTCACAAATAACTCGTAATTACATGGCTTATAGAAGAAGCTTGACAACCAGGTCTCATTCCAGATGCGGCTAACCCCAGATAAACAAAAACAAAATTCATCAGATATAGCGTATAACACTTGAAAAAGGAAACAAGTATCGCAATCATCATGAGAAACCAGGGGCAAACTAAATCTAGACAACACAGGAAAGAGAAGGCTTATGATCCCAATAAATGTTTATGATGGTGGAGGTTTGTTCACGGCTAGTTTCACAATGTGAAACCACTGGTATTTATTTTCCAAGCGTGTGGTCTTCCCATATTTGGACCCTTATTTGCAACTTCTGCCCAAGAATTCTAAGTTTGTTTTTTTTCCCCAACCAACAACAATATTTTATCTTGGCAGAACCTACTCCCAAGATTTTATTAAACACTTCTGAGTATCATAAGGCCATAACAGAAGAAACAGAATAATGATTCCAGCCTTGCAGAGCATTGCAGCTTAATTGCAACAATTAAAAATTGGATACAACAGTGCATAATAAAGAAAAAATCATATGCATCAACATTGACTATTTAACTGGAATTATACACTGACCTTTTGGCTTGTTGTTCCTCCAATTCTCTTGTTCTGTATACAACCTTCACCCCCTGCAAAAACGTAGAAGTTATAGCTCATGGCTCAGATATTTGAAAGATAAATGAAACAATAGTGAAAAGCTTTTATAGCAGTGTATCACAAAGTCCTCAATATTATAGGCAAATGAGGAAGCAGATCTGAACTCACCGGAATTGACTCGAAGACTTTGGATACAGCAGGAGAGGCAGCCTTCCCCTCCACAAAAAGGAAAAAATTTGAAACACCAATAACCTTGTGATAAAAGATCCAAGGTATAGTCTGTTCTAGGCCAGCAGAAGTACTTGTAGTGATACATATCTGACATGCACAGAAATATTTTCAAAAGAGGTCAAAATCTTCAACAATTCATCCAAACCAATAATATAATTACTGTATTGTCAATACCAGAACTTAGTAATTTAAAATGATTATTGAGGGGGGAAACAGCAGTGTAATATCATGTCATTAACTACAGCCAGATTTTCAAAATGCTAAATTGTTTTCCACTAGTGAGAAACTCTAAAAGTTCTTAATAACATATCGAATGCCATTAATTTGTTACTCCAAATTGGTGAATCAAACCCCAGTCGTAGGCGTCTTTGATTCTACTGACCACCCGAATTCAGCTTTTGTAAAATAATTACCAGCTAAATTTAATTCATATACAAGGTAAACAATTTAAAACATGGTGTACATCAGATCACTTCCATACTACATCTACATTAAATGCTTAATACAGTACCAAACTTCAAATTCTACAGATGAGAATAATTGACTAAACGTTAAAAACAGCAAAAATGAAATAAAATGCCAAAAAAAAAAAACAAAGGATTGCACATCAAAGATACCCTTAATCCAGAACCCATACACATATCAATCAAACAATTATTTTTTTAAAAGTAAGAAAAGAAAAACATGAGAAAAACATAATAAAACGTGGAAAGGAAAATGAAATATTCATTAGCAAACGCTTAATTAATAAAAAAATGAATTATGAAATAAATAAAACAATAGAAGAAAAATTAACTGAAAAAAAATACTTAATCAGAAACAGAGTCAAAATTTTCAATCAAAATAAAAAATATCTTCCAATAAACAAGAAACAAGATCCAAAAACTGAAACAACCCCACCAATTATAATCCTCCAAAAATTGAGGAAAGTAACTGAAACCAGATAAAGGAAAAAGAAAAAGAAAAACATATAGGATACATCATAATGCGTCTATATAAACTAAAAAAATAAATAAATATACAAAAAGAAACCCACCAAAGACCGAACCTTCAATTCAAAAACCCATCAGAGCAACAATAAAACCAAAAGGAAATGACAAAAAAGGACTCACCTTGGGCTTTAGATCGGACTCGAAATCAAACTTCAAGTCTTTAAAATAAGGAAAAGACGGGGAGTTACTCCGGGCGAGAATATCGGAGCAACCGGAGGAGGAGGCACGGACAGTGGTGGCAGAGAGGGAGGAGTCCATGCCGGGGAACTGATGTTGATCGGGGGACCAACGGGTGACAGGGTCGGTGAAGCCACCACCGCGCCATTGGAGAAGGAAGGCGAAGGCAGCGAGAGTTAAGGGCAAGAGAGTTAAGAGGAAGACGAGACGCGAAGTGAAGAGCTGTTGAGGAGGGTGGTGTGATGAGGATAAAATGAGGGGTCTTGATGATGAAGAAGAAATGTGGAGACCCGCCATGAGAGGATCAAGAAAATTATAAGATTATCAAAGTTTTGCATATATCTTGTTGCTTATATAAATGCAAAGACAGAAAGAAACTGAAGGGTGGTGAGTCCGGAAGGGAACCTGAAGGAGGAGATTGATTGATACTAGGAAACCGTTTTGTCGTTGATGGTTTTATTTTATTTTGTTACTGCTTTGCATTCTTCAGTTATTATTATAATTATATTTTTTCATTTAATTTTTTTTTTGGGTTGTATAATAACATCGAGATCCCTGATCTTTTGCTTTTAATAATTATGGTTATGGAGGGAGACTTACTTTTTAATTTTATTTTATAACAATTACGTCCCTAAGGTAATAAGGTTTGGGCGGAGAAAGGAGAACAATATGAATGATTGCGCTGTTGTGTTACTATTTACATGTATGTATATTTAATTTATTATCGGCATTTGATTTGAGCTTCTATTAATTTGATGAGAAATATAGATCGAAAATTCGGTCATCTTAATTATAACATCTCAATCGATTAGTGATGATTTACATTTTTATTATGAAGAGAATTGCGTTCATTATTAATTGTAAATTTCTTATCGTTATTATTTCAAGGTGACGTTAGAACGTTATTTTCGACAAGTGGATTCTTATTCATTGACTATATATATATATATATTAGAAATATTTGCTACTGATCATATATACAATACTTTTTCTATTATAATCACATATTTATATTCTAATTTATATTTTACAGCTTATAAGCTAATTTATACTTTTAATATAATACTCTCTGTCAAACTCAATCATATTGAGTCAGTCATATTGTGCATCAAACACATTCTTTTTAGTGGTTAGTTATTGTTGATGGTGGTTTTTCACCATGGGTAGGTTCAAATACTGAGAATGAATAGATTGATGTTTGTATTTAGCCAAAGAGGATGATAAATGTCCAAGGGCCAAGAGAGGTTGAAGTCAGACAGAGGGACCCGACTCAACTATACATATGAGTTCTCCCAAGAGCAGAGTAAGTCGATCACAAGGTGAGTTGTTGATCAGACCCAACCTAGAGAAGAAGTGTTGAATTTGACAGTATTTGTGGAAACCGACCCGAGGAGGTCCATATTTAGCAACCCAACTTGATTGAAGAGGTCAGAGGAAGTTTTGGCAAATATCATCCACCTTGGTATGCCGACCTAATGAACGGAACTGGGATCATAGGTCAATATGTGCTTTAAGTCATATAATGTATGCTCTAGTTGAAAGGATAAACTTTTAGAAGGCTAATGATGATTGTGAGAAAAGTAACGGTTCTCATTGGAAGTAGCCCCTGCCAGCCACCATAGGGCGGTACAGTGGCATAGAAGAGCTACCATAGGTCAATACAGGGACAATGAAATGAGCTATTATAATTGGCGCATTTAAGAGTAGTTGAGGAGAGTTGCAATGACAATGATGACAATGTGACATAGACTGATATCATAGGCGATGAAATAGTGAATTTGAAAGTCTATATAAAGAGGTTGAAGATTCAGATACAAGAGTTAACAAAATTTCACATTTCACAACTTGTAAAAAAGCTAAGAATTTAAAAAATAGTGATAGAGAGAGAAAGTTGGTCGGTTACTTAACTAAGTGAGTGAATTGTAACGAGTTAGTATAAAACCCGAGGTGTTGTTGCAAGTTCTTGACCCCGGGCAATAATAAAATCTCTCATTTCTCTCGTGGACGTATGTTGGAGTCACTCTCTGCCGGATCACGTAAATCATTATCTCTGTGATTTAACTGAATGTTTATTGAGTTTGCATTTAGTTCCCTATTAACCAAACAAATTCACTACTGATTGACATTTATTCGATGAGTTAATTTCTCACATTCGAACGAAAATAACCGTCAACAGTTATATACCCTATCGACTTGAAATCTAAAGCCAAGTGCTTTGGTCGTTTTAGATTAGGGACCTCTTTGTTGTAAATAGATAAGTTATATCATTTTCAAGAAAATGTAACATTTGAGAACCCTAATATATGTTGATCCACGTATGGTGCGTGACCTCAACCGCAAGTATTCACAAACGTAAGATATTTCTTGAAATAGAGTAATTTTTTTGGTACAACATAGATACATACTATGTAATATCATAAATTAATAATATATATATGACATTTATAGTTATTTAAATATAATTAATATATTTTTATATTATAACCTATGTGATAAAATATTATTAAAATTATTAAAATTATTACATGAGTGACATGTTACCATCATTGTATTCTAGAATATGTTTTTCTTCCGATAATATTATAATATTCCTATTATAAGAAATTATAGTATCTCGAAATATATTTTAATAAAAAATATAATATAATCTCTTATTAGATTAAGAAAATATATTTTAATCTTCATTTATTTTGGAATGATCTATTATACTCACATATTCACAGTACCAATTAAAAAAGAAAACTTATTATAATTACCTTTTTACCAAAAATAAATTACTCAATATAGCCTAGAATACAGCACTTAATAATTAGATTCCTTTTTCAAATCAAATAATTACAAACACAAAATATTTTTATTTTTTCTGTTTGGAAAAATAAACACAATTCAATATGATCTCACAATAAGTAAATATATATGTTATAATAAGAAAATCTATAACACATGGAAAGAAAAAGTGAGCCACGTAAAACTATATAAAACTAACATATTGCACATTATAATTAAATATTTGTTCAACCAACTCGGAGCACGAGCCACATACTAATTATTACTAATAATTAATACCGAAAAATCGATCAATTAGATTCGATAAATATTACTAAAGATTTGGGATTCTTAATAAATTTTAAAAGATTTTTTTTTTATTCAATTGTTAATATTAAAATTTCTCACCATACAAGTGAGTAAAGTTTAAACTGTAATTTTCTTTTATCAATTGAACCAACATACACATTTCTAATCATAATTAAAAGATTTTACAATATCGAAATTCTAAATTGTTAGATTTCATACCATACTATCAGTTTGTGATTAGTGATTTCCTCCTATATATTTCATCTATATGCATATTTCTTTTCTGTTTTGGCCAAAAAAGTTATTTGCAAAATTGGCCTTTGAAACTTGCTTGCTTTTAATTTTTGACATTTTTATTGCCTAATTTTCCTAGTGCCTGCCTCCCTAATCTAGTAGCTGCCAACAAAATTTGCCATTTTGTAGATAAATCTCAGATATTATATATATTCACAATGCCTTTTTAACTATATATGAAATGTAATTTGATTAACCATTAATAAAACTCAGATATTATTACTTGCATGGATTTCCTTAATCCATTGCATGATATTCAAATTAAGGGCGTTTTTTTTATTTTATTATATTCGAATTCAAATTCTGAAAAAGCAAGGAGTTAAACAAATTAATTTAGCTTTGCCTACCCTACCTTATTTTTAAAAGAAAAAATATTATGGGTGTTGGTGGATTTTTTCCAAATTCCTAATTTACCCCTCCTTTAGGTCTTGGTGGGTTTGAAAATTGATAAATTTGATTTTAAAAAAAATGAAATAATTCAATTTATATTAGATTCAAAAACGTTTATTTATCCATTATCATATTCATTGAAATTTAATCCAAAATCTAATCCAATAGTTTTCAGTTCTTATCTAAGGGACTTATTCTATAAGAAAAGGATACAAATTTAAATATAAGTTAACAATTAACATAAGATGATTTTTTTTATTATTACATTTTTTTTCTTTTTAAAAGGTTGTGGGCCTGGCAAACCAAGTATTTTTTTTAGATCATATATTCCAATGATTCGAACTTAAGTACTCATATAAAGAAAACTGTTAAAAAACCACTCCGATCAATTCCATGTGAGTTTTTTTTTTTAATATTACATTTATACAAGTAACGAATGTAATATATATATATATATATATAGTTAATTTTCTAAATATAGTTATAAGAGTTTATATAGGAATGAAAGGATACAATCCTTAAGTGAAGAGATTAAAACCATTGGGTTTAAGAAAAATGGTATCCTTTAAGGGGTAATGACATAACTCTTAGGATTTCCCTTAATTGATATAATGGCACATTTTCAATAGTGACCTTCCATGTCTATAAATAAGGCATTGATTTCTCATTTCAAACTCAATGGATTTTTTTATACATTCTCTTAAAACAAAAGGTCTTGCATATTAGGAGGTCTTGAGTTTTCATAGTCAAGTGAGTTCTCACCATTTGTCTTTGTTCAAGTTCTTGTGAAAGGAGTGCTCCCTGTTGGACAATTATGACCCATAGCATCACTATTTGTACAGATCATGGTGTTGTTGTACAAATTAACTATGTGACAAAGGAAATTGCCCTTTTTTATCATTTGTAATTGGATTACCTAGATGTATAAATGATAGAAGGTCCATATGATTAGTTCCGGATTGAGATGATTTGAGACAGTATCAATCCACGAAGGTTTAATCATTAAATATCCATAGTAAGAATATTATCGAGATTGGACATCGATAATACGTAAAAAACTAGTATTACACTTGTGCGCGTTGTGGGAGCATAACGGCATAGTTCTCATATATTGGGTATATAATACTCATGCAAGTGTAATAGGAGGTTGTATTTACCGATAGTACGGAAACAGCTTCGCTCTGGATAGACCCCTCAGAATTCCATTGGTAGTGTGACTATGTGTCTATGGAAGTCCGAATCAGGGTATGTGTATTTGGTCTTAACCTGAGACTTGCACCGCAAATACTTGCGACAATCAATATACTTTGGTTTTGGTCGTCCAGGGCTTTAACATGTTCTGTGTACGCCTCTTCTGGGTATATTGAGAATCGTAGTGTATTGGGTGTGATATTGAGATGGAAGTATCACTCCAGTCATAGTGGAGATGATGATCACGTAGGATACGAAACTGGTGCTCTTATATGCTGCAACTATCGGGATATTATGACTAGGTCATGTTTATCCGATTATAGAGACTAGTTACCAGAGATCCGATATGTGCTTCGTACGGGGCAAACACAATTCCAGCCCCATGCCTTGCAAGTGACATCCGATACTGGATCGTAATACGCAATACTACGTATACTACGCCTGATATAGATCACATATTCCAGTAAGAATATTTCTAGAGAATTGGGTAGGCACAATGCTTTGCTAGAAGCCAACCATGTCTTGTAAATCGGTAAAAATGTAGTACTAGGTACGTACGTGTTCGGATAGTCCGACGACCAGATTTACTGCCAACATATCCAGGGATCTCATGGGTCGCTTCCCGAAGATTCACCGATGACGTATGACTCGCACTTTATTAATCTGGGATTAATTATAAGAGAGAGAAAAAATTAATCTGGGATTAATTATAAAAGAGAGAGAAAATTAATCTGGATTAATTGCAGATATATTTTATATGGGATAAAATATTATTTAAAAAGAGAGAGAACGATTAATTTGAAATTAATCGATAAAATAATATATTCGATATATTATACAAATTGGATTTCGACGCGGAATTAAAATTAGATTTTAATTCGGGCGAACAAGTTAATTTAGAATTAATTCGTTAGCGACGTGAATAATAATTTTGCTAGGCATAATTATTTAATTACGTCACAACGGAAAATTCGTTAATTTGGAAATAGCGAACCCGAGCCCGAGAGTGTTTGCGGGCCCATTCGCATTTCAAATTCAAGTGCGGCCCACAAGTCACATCAAGCGTCAAATCATTAGTCACTTTGATTGATGTGATGTCTAGTCACTTTGAGTGATGTGACAACTTGTCACTTGTGATTGATGGTAGTAGTTGGATGACTTAAATGCCATTTACCATTTTTGAAATTGGTATATCATTTAATTGATTTAAAAATCAATTACCAACCATCACAACTTCTCTCATTCTTCTCTTCTCTCTCACGCCCAAGGGGCTATTCTTCCTCTTCTTTTTTTCTGCCAAAAGCACGAGAGTTTGGAGAAGTGATAAGAATTTTGCGGTTAAAATTTCTTGAGTGCTAGCACATATTCGGGGTCTTACGAAGGTGATAGGGAAACCCACCTGTGGGCATGGAATCACGCCAAGCTTGGATCTTGGAGATGACCGAAAATGAAGCACAAAGAGGAGCCTTTGCCGTGAGCATCATGGACCAAAAGCTTGAAGTTTTTTTATTGTTCCTCGCATCGCCAAATCCGATCAATGTAAGTATGATTCCGCCATTCTTCATTGTTGTATTCGCACATGTTTCTTACTTGAATTTATCCTTGGGACTAACTAGAAACCCAACAATGGTATCAGAGCCATTTTGAGCATGAAATTGAAATTAGGGTAAAATTGGGAAAATTGATTTGAGCATGTTTAAGTGAAATTGATTGTTTGGATATACCTTAAATTATGATAACATAGTGTTATGCATTGTCAATTTGATGAAAATTGAATTGGATGAATTTTCCCCAAATTGGTGGCTTGGCCGAATCATGATGATGCCCTAAAATGTCATGGTGATTTTTGTGTTTTTTGATCATTGGATGAGTTGGAAACATTGGGTAATGTTGATTCGATTTAATTGGATTAAAACCGAATCGGACAAAGAAATCCCTACCATTGCCGTGACTAAAGCATGTAAATGATTGATTTTTTGATTCAAATGTGTTGGACATGTGTTGATGATAATGAGCATAATTAATTGTGTAAATTAGTGTTTTAGAAATATTAATTTGGTTAATTAATTATGGCATACACTTTAGGTTAATTAAATATGAAATTTGGAATTTTGGTAATTTAATTAATTGGGCCAAATTTGGAATTGGGCTTTTAAAGTTGTAATTGAGCTTAATGGGCTTGGTTGGGCCAAGTTTGGTTTAGGCTAATTGGTTGGATCCAATTGGGCCCAAAACCATATCCATAAAGTCCAATTATGACTTAATAGACCTTTAATTTTAATTTGGCCTAATGGGGCCAATTGGTTTCTTGGCAAATAAGGGTGATTCCTTAAATGAGATTTTGGTATTTGGGTTTGACCCATATTGACCAAAAGTCCATGCCTTGAGAAATTAATTAAAAGCCCATTGGACTTTAATTAAATTGACATTGGATGTTAATTGGGCTTTGAGACCGTAACGATTAGATTTGGAATCTAAGTCGTAAAGGCAAATTTAAAAGTGTAAATATTTAATTGGAATTAAATAAAGAATTAGTATTAAATACAAATTGAATTGGATTTAATGTTGTAGTTTAATTAAATTCATGAATTCGTACTTTGAGTACTTATTCGTAAAACGAGTTTGACTCGCGCAAAATCAAATCGTTGTTTGAACATTGGATGGTCATTAATTTTCAGATTAATTAATTGGATTAGATTGATTGATAACATGCTTGTGTGAATACATGGATGCGATGTATGAATAATGTATATCAGATGAATATTAGATGGGTGAGGGCAATTTTGGAAATTGTTGTAATAAATTTAGAATTTATTAAATTGGACCTGCGTGTCCAGCCTATTACCTCTTGACTCTGTGTATTTCTCTTCTCACCTATTCCCCTCAATGTAAATGAGGTTTCTTTATAAGTGTTATGTAATTGGGTAGAAGTAATACTTGTGCTAGCGGGAGAGAGGAAAGAGAGAGATTTGTTCTAGAAACAATGTGTTGAATATCCATCCGCATATCATTATTATATTTATTTACTTACGCGCCTTATTATGTGTTTAGAATGCATGTTTAAGGGTGTATGATGATGAGACCTTAACAAAGATAATTAATTGGTTGCCAATTACGCGAAAAACCCTCAAAACATATTAAGCGTTTTTCATTCCATTGAGTGATTCTTACTCAAGATCCAAGACTGGCACTGGTTTGTTGGTCAAAGTCAAGACCTTTGTCCGTCGCGGATGTGTTTGAATCATGAATGCTTTGTTCCATATCGGTGTCTTGTCCAATTTGTGATTTGTTGGCCAAAGTCAAGATCACTTCTTGTCCATCGACATCGATTACGAAGCTTTCCATGGTCAATGTGTTCCGCTTAACTGGGATCACTAAGTTTGTTGTGCCAAAGCCAAGGCTTAGTTGATTCAGAGGAAAAAGGTTAGGCAATATATTGGATATATTGGCATATATAAGATATATGTTTCGGACTTTGATGTCCACCTACTGGATCTAGAATTGGATGGGATCCAATTGATCTTAGAGATCTACCTAGTTAATTATCATAAAATTTGTTGGCCAAAGTCAAGATTGTGTGTTATTTAATGGGATCCTAGCCCACTAGGAACAAGGTTTTCCCAAGTACTTCACAGAGGGTTAGAGGCTCGCCGAAAAATAGTGGGAGGCAAGTATTAATTTGCAATATTCGTTTAGTTACTTGCCATACGAGCTCATTTCAAATTTTTCGTCAATATGAATTAATATATTAGTTGGACTAATATTTAATTGTTGTTTTAATAAAACAGTTGGACTGTATTCAAACTATTTCAATTAATAGTTGATTTTATACTTGAATTATAGTAATCAATATAATTGAATTTAACTAATTAAATTATAGTTGATTATATAGTTAGACTATAGTAATCATATAAAAAATAGTACCTAAAATCGTTGATTCGATAGTTGGACTATTGGAATCAAGATAAATGAAAGATTAGTGTTTAAAACATAATCCTGGGTGAAAATGTATTTAAACGACTTTAATTTTCAAATGGGAATAAAATGATTCAGGATAGTCCTGAAAACTGAGAAGTTACTTTATTTGATATAGTGACGTCTCGAGCCTAAGTCCGGAGTTGAGCAAAGTAGAACATGATATTTGGAATATTCATGTGATGATAACTTTAGTGCTTAATCCATTATGCTTGCCGCAAAGACTCCTTAATTTCTTAATCATAACTAAGGATTAGATCATTATAGTATGATAATGAAATTGAAGGATCTTTATAGATCTATCCTTAGATCTTAGAAGTACTAAATTGCAATAGTAAACTCTTGGAGAGTTAATGACTATTCTCAAGGAGACAAAGCCAGAGTTTGCAATAGGGCAAGAAGCGCAAGGCACATCTTACTTTGACATCCCAGAAAGCCAAGGCTTGGCCAAAGGCTTCTAGGGTGTGGAAAAGGGGCAAAGGCAAAGTCATTATAATCTTCTGGGAAGACAAAGGACATATCCCAAAATGTCTGCCTAAACTATGGCAAACAGGGTCACTAAAGCGTGAGTGTCGTATGGACAAGCCAGACATGAAGGAAAAGAAGAGGGGCAAGGCTCCGACTTCAAATATGTTTGTTATAAACATGTTCACTACTAGTATTAAAATTGGATTTTAGATACTAAATGTGGTACATAAATATGTAGTGGTGTGCAGAATCTGCTGATAAGCAGAATACTGACTTCAGTTGAGATTTACCTACGAGTCGGAAACGAGACTAGAGTCGCTGTTTTAACCGTAGATACCTAAGTTTAGGAACTACCCTTATGGTGTGTACTTAAATTAGGAAACTGTTATAATGTAACTAGTTTGACTAGAAACATTATCTCTATATCAGGGTTTAACCCGTTGCGGGTATACCTTTATATTCTAGAACACTAAAGTGTTTTATTTTATAAAGATGATATTGAGATAAACACATTAGATGTGAATAACATAATTTATATTAGAATATAAATGAATCTCGAACATATTACATGACAAACAAATAGCTCAAACTGATTTATCAGTTGAAACTTATAAGTGGCATTGTTTTCTAGGACACAATTAATAAGACTCGTATATCCACACTTTCGAAGAGTGGATACTAGGACGGATTTGATTCTATTCAAATAATGTCTACGAATCTAGTTTATTAGGCAAAATGCCTGAAACAACTTTTACTTGGTAAAAGTGCAAGTGCCACCGATCTGTTAGCCCTCGTTCATAGTGACGTAAGTGGGCCCATGTCTAGCTAGGCTAGAGGTGGATATGAATACTTCGAAACCTTTACGGATGTGGCATCACGTTATGGTTATCTGTTTCTTTTGAAACACAGATCCGAAACTTTTGATGAATTCAAAGAGTTTCGACACGAAGTAGACAGACAGACCGGCTAAAGTATTAAAACCGTCACGGTTAGACCCTGATGGGAAATACTTAAGCAATAAGTTTCTCAAATACTTGAAAGAGTATAGTATTCTTTCAATGAGGACTCCTCCCGGAACACGTCAATTTGACGGTGTGTCCGAACAGAGAAACCGAATTTTGCTGGACATGATTAGGTTAATCATGAGTCGCTCTGAGCTACCATTTCCTTCAAGGGATAAGCTTTAAATAGTGCAGAACTTATTTTGAATAAGGTTCCATAAAATCTGTTTGACAGATTTCATATTAGATATGAACAGGAAAGAAACTAGGTTTTCTTAATCCTGAAGATTTGGGAATGCTAGGCATATGTTTAGATGATACCAAACTAGAACCCAAATCGGATAAGTGCCTAAGTTGTAGGTTATCCTAGGGAAACCAAAGTATAATACTTATACAACTCACAAGAGAACAATGTAATTGTTGCTCGCCATGCGGTTTTCCTAAGAGGAATACCTATATGCAGTGGTAAGTGGGAGGAAAGTAAAACTCGATGAAATTGGAGTAATACTATTACAGACATCGATTCCTTAATGGAACACAAATAGTTCATCAGGATGAAACTATACCAATAATCTTCGAATACACAAGAACCGCCGTAAGTCGGAGAGAGTCAGAAAACAACCTGGGGTATGGTTTCTGATCTCACCTCATAAAGATGTCAATCTTATTGAGGAACACGAACTGACTACGTATGAGGAAGTGATACAAGGTATCGACTCCCTATAATGGCAAAGTGCCATGAAGTCCGAAATGGATTCCATATATAACAACCAAGTTTGGATACTAGTTGATGTACCGGAAGGCATGTGCCTATTGGTACTATATAAGTCTTCAAGAAGACATACATGGAAGGCAACATA
This sequence comes from Zanthoxylum bungeanum, assembly GCA_019454045.1. Classification (NCBI taxonomy): domain Eukaryota; kingdom Viridiplantae; phylum Streptophyta; class Magnoliopsida; order Sapindales; family Rutaceae; genus Zanthoxylum; species Zanthoxylum bungeanum. The sequence goes on along the minus strand of SKCR01045142.1, from coordinate 58,783 downwards.
CCAACGTACTAAGCTGGGCTTTTAGCGAAAATGTATCGTTATCAACATTGTGTCGATTATGACGAAACCTTTAAACCATTTCCATTGTTATATTCATTTGGATAATGCTTGCTGATGCTGCATGTTTCATTCATGAAATAAGGCAGCTGAATGCCAAAACCGTTTTCCTTAACGGAAACCTTTTGGAGGATGTTTATAACATCCTAACGGTTTTGTCGTACCAAAACGAGCAAACAAGGTTTGCGAGTTAATTCGATCCATGGATGGATTGAAGCAATCATTACGTTCTTGGAATTATCATTTTGATGTAATCATAATGATATATGATTTAATTCAAAAACGAAAATGATTCTTGTGTATATAAGGAGGTTAGTGGGAGCGCACTGACAGTGATTGGCCTAAATAATGATGATATGTCATTTCTTGGAAATGATATTCCTATAATTCTATCGGTGAAAACTTGGCTTTCAAGGAAATTCTCCGTAGAATTCTTGGGAGAGACAACCTTTATTCTAGGAATAAAGATCTACTGGACAGATCTAAAGGTTGTTGGTACTCTCCGAGAACTCGTACATTGAAATAAAATGTATGCGACCTGGTATCTCATATGATTTGAGCATATGGAGCCACAATCGGGCCAATCCAAGTGATAGTCACTGGATTGATGTTAAGAACATCATTTAGTATCTTAGAGAACTAAGGATGCTTTCTTAAGTTATGGAGAAGAAGAACTTGAAGTGACTGGGTTCACCGTTGCAAGTTTCCTAACCGATATAAACGACTGTTAGTCGTAGTAACGGTACTATAAAGTTTGAATAATGGAACAGTGAGCTGGAAATATTCCAAGCAAGATACTGTTACCGGATAAACAAAAAAAGTGGATTATTGCTGCAGCTGAGGCAGCAATAGAAGCCTTTTGGATCGATAATAATCCTAATCAGATTAGGAGTAGTTCTGATAGCAGCTGAGCTAGGCTACAACACAGGCTAAAGAATTAATGGTCTCATCAACGATCCAGATATATACTTTAAATATTCATCTGATTCATTCGGATCATACATCGTGGCGATGTGATGATCGAATAAATCACATCAGATGATAACCCTGCAAATCCGCTGACGAAAGCCTTTTCTCAGCAGAAGTTTGAGCGAACCGTACATAGTTCGGGTGTAGGACACTTGAGTGATTGGCTATAGGCCAAATGAGAGATTGTTGGACAATTATGACCCATAGCATCACTATTTGTACATATCATGTTGTTGTTGTACAAATTAACTATGTGACAAAGGAAATTGCCATTTTTTATCATTTGTAATTGGATTACCTAGATGTATAAATGATAGAAGGTCCATATGATTAGTTCCGGATTGAGATGATATGAGACAGTATCAATCCACGAAGGTTTAATCATTAAATATCCCTAGTCAGAGTATTATCGAGATTGGACATCGATAATACGTAAAAGATTATTATTACACTTGTGCGCGTTGTGGGAGCATAACAGCATAGTTCTCATATATTTGGGTATAGGATACTCATGCAAGTGTAATAGGAGGTTGTGTTTACCGATGGTACGGAAACAGCTTCGCTCTGGATAGACCCCTCGGAATTTCATTGGTAGTGTGACTATCTGTCTATGGAAGTCCGAATCAGGGTAGGTGTATTTGGTCTTAACCTGAGACTTGCACCACGAATACTTGCGACAATCAATATACTTTGGTTTTGGTCGTCCAGGGCTTTAACAGGTTATGTGTACGCCTCTTTTGGGTATATTGAGAATCATAGTGTATTGGGTGTGATGTCGAGATGGAAGTATCACTCCGGTCATAGTGGAGATGATGATCACGTAGGATACGGAACTGGTGCTCTTATATGCTGCAGCTATCGGGATATTATGACTAGGTCATGTTTATCCGATTATAGAGACTAGTTACCAGAGATCTAATATGTGCTTCGTACGGGGCAGACACAATTCCAGCCCCAGGCCTTGCACGTGACATCCGATACTGGATCGTAATACGCAATATTACGTATACTACGCCTGATATAGATAACATATTCCAGTAAGAATATTTCTGGAGAATTGGGTAGGCACGGTGCTTTGCTAGAAGCCAACCATGTCTTGTAAATCGGTAAAAATGTAGTACTAGGTACGTACGTGTTCGGATAGTCCGACGACCGGATTTACTGCAAACATATCCGGGGATCTCATGGGTCGCTTCTCGAAGATTCACCGATGACGTATGACTCGTACTTTATTAATCTGGGATTAATTATAAGAGAGTGAGAAAATTAATCTGGGATTAATTGCGGATATATTTTATCTGGAATAAAATATTATTTAAAGAGAGAGAACGATTAATTTGGAATTAATCGATAAAATAATATATTTGATATATTATACGAAATTGGATTTCGACGCGGAATTAAAATTAGATTTTAATTCGAGCGAACGAGTTAATTTAGAATTAATTCGTTAGCGACGTGAATAGTAATTTTGCTAGGCATAATTATTTAATTACGTCGCAACAGAAAAATTCGTTAATTTGGAATTAGCGAACCCGAGCCCGGGAGTGTTTGCGGGCCCACTCGCATTTCGAATTCAAGTACGACCCACAAGTCACATCAAGCGTCAAATCATTAGTCACTTTGATTGATGTGATGTCTAGTCACTTTGAGTGATGTGACAACTTGTCACTTGTGATTGATGGTAGTAGTTGGATGGCATAAATGCCATTTACCATTTTTGAAATTGGTATATCATTTAATTGATTTGGAAATCAATTACCAACCATCACAACTTCTCTCATTCTTCTCTTCTCTCTCACGCCCAATGGGCTATTCTTCCTCTTCTCTTTATCTGCCAAAAGCCGAGAGTTTGGAGAAGTGATAAGAAATTTTGCGGCAAACTTTCTTGAGTGCTAGCATATATTCGGGGTCTTGCGAAGGTGATAGGGAAACCCACCTGTGGGCATGGAATGCACACCAAGCTTGGAGCTTGGAGATGACCGAAAATGGATCACAAAGATGAGCCTTTGCCGTGAGCATCATTGACCAAAAGCTTGAAGTTTTTTGTTGTACCTCGCATGGCCAAATCCGATCAATGTAAGTATGATTCCGCCATTATTCATTGTTGTATTCGCACATGTTTCTTGCTTTAATTGATCATTGGGACTAACTAGAAACCCAACACCCCCTTATACAAGAAGCATCCAAGGAATCCTGGAAGAACATTAGCCACAAAGCATCCGTAGAGCACCGAAGCGGGGCTAATAAGTTCTTAAATTTTTTGGAAAATATGTGTCATTAAACGAAATTAACATGCATCAACTACACTTAATCATTCAAAATATGCCAAACCTAGAACATAACCAAAAAACCAGAAAAACCCGGAAATGTTGAGGATCGAAGAGGACAATATGAAGTCCGAGAAGGCCAGCTATAAGACTATGGAGTCTAAGGCCAACATCATCGAGGGTGGAAAGAGTAGCAAAAAGAGAAAGAACAGTGGAGCTGATTCTTCCCAAGCAAACAAGAAGTTCAAGGGGAAGTGCTACATCTGTGGAAAAAACGGTCACATGGCAAAAGCCTGCAGAAACAATAAGTCTCAGGACAAAGACAAGAAAAAGAAAAATGAGGCCCATGTCACTGAAGATGAGCAGCTAACTGATGAGATCTCAGAGATGAACCTCTCAGCAGTTGTAACAGAAGCCAACTTGGTTGGGAATCCGAGAGATTGGTGGGTAGACACTGGGGCTACTCGTCATATCTGTGCTGATAGCAAGATGTTTTCCTCGTATCAGAAGGTCGATGGTGGCGATCATCTGACAATGGGAAACTCGTCTACCTCTAGAGTGGTTGGACAAGGCACAGTAGTTCTGAAGATGACATCCGGAAAGGAGCTTACATTGAAGAATGTTCTGCATGTTCCTGATATTCAGAAGAACTTGGTTTCGGGCTCTCTCCTTAGCAAGAATGGCATTAAACTTGTATTTATTTCTGATAAGTTTGTATTGTTTAAAAATAATATTTATGTAGGAAAACGATACCTCACTGAGGGTCTTTTCAAGTTCAATGTAATGACTGTCAATCAACACAATGCTAATAATAAAGCTACATCTTCCGCTTATATTATTGAGTCACAAAATATATGGCATGGGAGGTTAGGACATGTTAATTATGATACAATGCGTAAATTAATTAACATGGACCTTATACCTAAATTTACAATTGATAACCAACATAAATGTGAGGCATGTGTTGAAGCAAAATTACATAGAGCTGATGGAGTTGGTGCTTGGAGTGCCAATCTGAATTGTATATTTTATTATTTATTAATAAAATAACTACATTTTTCATTTCATATCTTATAATGGTATTGTCATTACGCGTATTAAATTGATGTATCGATATGCTAAGAATGACATCGACCTTAGAATAGTCTTGACACTAGGTGTAAACTATTCTTAAAGTAAATATTCATAGTCGTTGGTTTTGGAATACGGTCGAATTCCTATAAACTTAGAAGACTAGCACATGTCGTATATTGGAATTGGAGTTCCAATGGTTTAACTCGATATACCATGAGTTTTGGAAACTCGTATAGACATGTGGGTATTTGTTGGAGCGAATACTAAATGACTCATAGGTGATTCCTAATAGTTGGAAGTACACACCACCGTAAATAGGAATCTCCTCGAGTCGAGTAGCATATGTAATCCTTTGACTATATGATAACATTGATTTTGTGTGAGATCCTCCATACTTTGATGCCATGTATGTCAGAAACCTTTCATGGTCTGGCCTCTAGATGTTAGTTGGATGTGGACCGATGCACTCAGTAATCAAGTGCGAAGCAAGATAGGATCCGTCGGCTCGTATGTGTACCATAAGGGGTTAGGTATCCATATGAGTAAAGTCATGATTCTTAAATCTTTGACCAAAGTCGATCACCTAGGGTGGATCGCATCCGTTATGAAGAATCGTGGACATATCGACATAAGATGTGCGTCTCAGAAACTTGATGGTATATTCTAGTTTCCTAAGCACAACTCAGATAACGTACGACAGAGGAATTGTTAAACATATGTGATGACCTCGACTTGTATAGATCAGAAAGGTCGTTCGTGTTTTTTGCGAATTCGGAGGTGGCCGAATTGCGTACATATTAGTTAGGCTTATATGACGAACGTGTCTGAACTTAGAGAGTCCCAATATGAAGTGTACTCGTTGAGCACTTGGGTAGCCGATTATTTTTGATAAAAGATAATGTTCGATATTATAATTATAAACTAAGATAATCAAGTGTTATTGGATAAAATTGATTATTTACTTTGACCTAAATGGGTTAATTGGATTAATTCAATAATTACACATGGGCTTAATTGTAAAATCATAATTATCTCTACCATTTGAGCATATTATGGTAATTGTAAGTATGTAATAATATGTGGTTTTGGCTTGATTTAATTGGATTAAATCAAAGTGGCAAACATTGAACTAATCCATTTCCTAATCCTTGGCTTAATTTAATTGGATTAAATCAAAGTGAGAGACAATGGAGATTAGTCACACCTAATTATACATATTTGGATAAATTAGATTAAGCCCACTTAAAAATTGATGACAACTTTTAAATTGCCTAAGTTTTGTTATAAATAGAAAGCTTAATGAAGGTTTTAATTACAAGTACAAGAACAAGTTAAGCATAAGCAAAAGCTTGAGTAAGCTATACACCAGTTGTTCTTGAGAGATTAGCCTAAGTTAGAGAAGTGTTTAGAGAAGCTTGTGAGGTCTTTAAAATATTTCATTAAGGAGAAATCAATATTAGATCTTGAAGTGAAGCTTGCTTGTGTTGGAAATCGAGATTGGATCTTGAAATGAAGCTTGCGCACCTTGGAGGTTCTCCAATAATTTCAACAAAAGAAAAGTAGATTGGATCTTCTCCTAAGCTATGTTTATTTGTGTATTAGATGCATGATCACATAGCTTAATGTTGAAATAAAGCTAATCAATTGTGTTAAGATACTTTAGAAGTATAAACAAAACATGCTTATGTATTAGGTCAAAGATGTTCATGTTGGACATGAAATAATTAATAAGAGTTTGGAATTCTAGGTTAAAGCTTAGAGTTATGGCTAGCATTCTAGATTCACTTGACTACCTTTAGGTGAACTAGAATTGTTCACGAGACATTTCTAATTGGGATTCTAAAATGGTTTTTGATTAGATTCAAAAAAATGCATATAAGTATTTAGAATACATGTATGCTAGTTGTAAAACATGCGTTGATGGTATTTATGAAGTTAAAATTGGATTTTAATTGTATTTTAAGTATTGGGAGAAAATTGGAAGTGTTTAGCAATGTTTTGAAATGAAAAATCAGTCATTGCCTAATCTGCGTCGTGACACAAACCCTTTTACGTCGCGACACAAAGTTGCGCATCGCAACACAACTCTTTTACGTCGCGATGCGTCACCGTTGATGTTCATCACCCTCTCGACATTTTGGGTTGCGTCGCGACATACAAGACTTGTGTCGTGACGTGAATACCTGATTCATACTAAAACTTATTTTCTCCGTTCCGAAGCTTCCGGACTCTAATGAGGTCCCCGTTTTTTCCTACAGACTCGTATCAGAATGTAGTTTTATATAAAAATATTTTAAATTACACATATCCTTGATATCCATGGGTTAGACCCATTTCCGCTGTCCGGGGCACCGATCCGACCCTAAGGGTTCCACAACTGCCCCAACAGAATGATATCAATAGCAAAGGCTTAACTACACAACACATGTTTTGAATCTATGCCATAGTAATTTTAATTTAATTATGCATAAGACATATTGTATATGTATTGCATGTTTTAGATTAAAACTTTGACCTATTTAAGTTAATGACTTGATTGTCATAAATCTCCCGTGATTAGGTGATTACTTTATTAAGTAATAGTATTAATAATGTTGGAGAATTATTGGATGTTTCGTATTGTTAATACGGAGATGAATGGGTTCTTACTACTTATATCCAATATCGTCATTAGTGTGAGGGTATAAGTGCTCGAAATTTAAGTCACTCCGGTAAAATATTGGATCTAGTGTGATGAGTTAACGTAGTCGCCCAATGTCGTCATTAGTATGAGGGTATACATACGAAGCTCATTAGTGCATATTGACAAATACACCTAGAACACGTCTTAATCCAATATCGTCATTAGTGTGAGGATAAAACATGGTTCATGACCAAACTATGAGTCACATGAATGTGAATGACCTTGGAGGTCTACCTAATGAGTTTACAAATGCCAATATCATCATTAGTGTGAGGCTGGAGTAAATTTCATGGGATCCACTTCCCGCTATGAAATTTTGATAGTCAAATTTCTATTTTTCTGTTAAGGGAGATTACAGAATTACGTAAAGTAGTGGGATGACACTAATAGATTTAAAATTCCATAATCAATTAGTTTTATCACTTTAAAAATGAAAATTGTTCTGCTACTACTCAAAAATATTATCTTGTAGATGGCTGCCACTAATCCATTGATGAAACTTTTGAATTCCAATAACCTAAAAGGAGTCGAGAACTATTTCGAATGGGAAATGAATATACGTCTTGTCTTGGAGTATGAAAAGTTGACTTATGTCACGATCAATCCACTGTCTGTTGATATCGATCCTGACTCCACTCTAGAAGGGTGAGAAACTTTTGATAGATGGAAGGATGATAACTTAAAGGTGAAATCCTACATCTTGGGATCGATGGTTCCAGATTTGCTAAAATAGTACATTGAAGTACCAGAAGCTTGGAGCATCATACAAACACTCAAGGAGTTGTTCGAGGCAAATCAAGAGATGAAACTTTATCGAAGGTCTAAGGAATTGTTCCGTGCTGAACTCAAAGAGGGAGGAGCTGTCAGCACTCATATTTTGAACATGATCGACCAGATTCGATATCTGCAACGACATGGCATTGTGTTTGATGAACGGCTAGGCCGTAATTTGATTATGTCTTCTTTGTCTGGTTCTTATGCTGGCTTTGTATTAAATTTCCATATGCATTCGATACAAGCCACATACGAATAACTTCATAACATGCTACGCACGGCGGAGCAAGATTTGAAGAAAGACAACCCCACACTGTATCTCTATGGTGGGGTTGACTCTTCAAAGACTTCTGGGAAGTCAAAGGAAATAAAGATGGAGAAGAAGAAGATATCAAAGAAAAACTCCAAGAAGCGCAAAGGCAAAAAATCAAAAGTAGCTCGTGATCAATGTCTACAATGCAAGAAGTCTGGACACTGAGAGAATGACTGTCCAAAGCTTAAAGGAAAAATAGGTACGCTTTGTATTTTTCCAATTATTGACATCTCATTAGCCTTATATGCAAATAGTGGATGGGTGTTAGACACTGGCAGTCCAACTCATATTTGCAATTCCCTGCAGGAAATAAGGGTTAAAAGAAGGCTAAATAAAGGGGAGGTCCAACTTAGAGTTGGAAATGGCGAGACATTGGATGTCAATGCCATAGGAACAGTTGTTCTATATCTCTCAAAAGGAATTAAATTAGATTTGCATGATTGTTATTATATTCCCTCACTTATCAGACAAATAATATCTCTGCCAATATTAGATAAAAATGGATATAAAATAAACATTAAGGATGAAACTTTATATTTGCATGATAAGGAAAATTTATTGAAATGTGAATCTTCTTTATCAAATGGTCATTATATTTTGGAACATATAGAGATGTCTTTAATATAGAGAAAAATACAAGTAGGAAGTCTTAACTGAATAATACTGAATTATGGCATATGAGATTGGGCCACATAGGTGTTAGACGTCTATCCAAATTGGTAAAGAATGGTTTGATTGAAAATCTTACTTTAGATCCTTATCCGATTTGTGAGTCATGTATCCAATGAAAGATGATAAATGCCTCATTTCAAGGTGTTGGACACCGTGCTGGAGATTTACTGGAGCAATACACAACGATGTGTGTGGTCCATTAAATCATGTCGCTCATGATGGTTCCACATACTTTGTGACTCTCACAGATGACAAGTCTAGATATGGATATGTCTATCTGATGAAACATAAGTCAGAAACATTTGACAAGTTTAAAATATTTCGAAACGAAGTAGAAAAATAAACCAGTAAATTCATCAAATGCCTTAGATCAGATCGAGGCGGTGAATATATGAGTGAAGAATTTAGAAATTATTTAAGGGAGAATGGAATTCTTGCCCAATATAGCCTACCAGGAACACCTCAACACAATGGAGTGTCTGAGCGTAAAAATTGTACTTTATTGGATATGGTGCAATCCTTGATGATCTATACATATATTCCTTATTATCTTTGGGGTTACGCTTTACAAACCGATCCCTACATACTTAATAGGGTTCCATCGAAAGCTGTTTCTACGACCCTCTATTAGATATAGTTCGGTAGAAATCCAAGTCTTAAGCATTTAATGATTTGAGGTTGTCCTGCATACGTTAGAATTGCACAACTGGATAAACTAGCACCTAGAGGGTATAAATGTAGGTTCGTTGGATATCCTGATAATTCCATGGGATATCAATTCTATGATTCCGAGCAACGAAATGTATTTGTTGTGCGCTTTACAACTTTTCTTGAAAAGCAATTTTTGAGAGAAAGTGGAAATTATAGAGAGATTAAACTTGTTAAGTTTGATCCCAACATTAAGGAACCTAAGATGGAACCAGAGATCCAACTAGGTGAAGGATCTACAACACATGTTCTACGTAAGTCGAATAGAATATCAAGGCCTCATGAAAGACTATTTTTAACATCTGATGTGAGCCTTGATGTTCTCCTCTTAGAGGAAACAGATCTGACTACGTATACAAAAGTGATATTGGATATCGATTCGGGAAAATGGCAGAAAGTAATGAAATCTGAAATGGATTCAATGCATGCCAATCAAGTCTGGGACTTAGTTGAACTTCCTGAAGGAGTTAAACCTATTGGTTGTAAATGGGTTTACAAAAAGAAGCGATGGCTCGATGGAAAGGTGGAAACCTTTAAGGCCCGACTGGTAGCGAAAGGTTACACTCAACGTTCTAGGATTGACTATGAGGAAACCTTTTCACAGTAGCCATGCTAAAATCCATTAGGATTCTTTTAGCCATTGTTGCATATCACGACTATGAGATATGCCAGATGGATGTGAAAACCACTTTCCTAAATGGATTCCTTGAAGAGGATATCTATATGGAACAACCAGAGGGTTTCGAATCCAGTGAGACTTCAAACTTGGTTTGTAAGCTCTAAAAATCTATTTATAGACTGAAAACATGCATCCCGAAGCTGGAATCGTCATTTTGATAAAATAATTAGATTATCTGGATTCATCAAGAACGAGGAAGAACCATGTGTTTATAAGAAAGTTAGTGGGTGCATGATAGTTTTCCTAATCTTGTATGTAGACGACATCCTTATCATAGGAAATGATATAGGGATGATGCAAAGTGTGAAAGCCTACCTTTGCAAGAACTTCTCCATGAAAGATATGGGTGAAGCTTCTTATATACTAGGTATAAGGCTCTACCGAGATAGAGTTAGGAAGCTTATAGGGTTGTCACAATCGACGTACATAGATAAGATGTTAGGAAGGTACAGTTTTACCAACTGCAAGGCAGCAAATGTACCTTTCCGATATGGCATACATCTTTCGAAGAAAATGGCACCTCAGACTGAGAAAGAGAGAGTTAGGATGTCTAACTTGCAATATGCTTCTTGTATTGGAAGCATAATGTATGCAATACTATGTACTAGACCTAACATCAGTTTCAGCGTCAGTGTGACCAGCCGATATCAATCTCATCCGGGTAATGATCATTGGACAGTCGTGAAACATATCCTAAAATATCTCAGAGGCACCAAGGATAAGTTTATGATATATACAGAAAATGAGCTACAAGTTAAGGGTTATACAGACTCCGACTTCTAGGGAGATCCAGATGATAGAAAATCTACATCAGGATACATATTTGCCCTTAACGGTGGTGCGATTAGTTGGCGTTGTTCAAAGCAAGGCTCAACAGCTGATTCCACCACTGAGGGGGAATTTATAGCGGCTTCAGAAGCTGCTAAAGAAGCTGTTTGGATTAGAAATTTTATCACAGAAGCTGATAATGAAGTTGAAAATCAACTTGGCAAGAAAATCAAAAGAATCAAGAGTGATAGAGGAGGTGAATATGTGTCACCATTTGGTGAATATTGTTCCAATAATGGAATTATTCACAAAACTACTACTCCTTATTCGCCTCAACAAAACGAGATTGTTGAACGCAAAAACCAAACGTTGAAGGAAATGATGAATGCCATGTTGACAAGCTCTGGTTTACCCCATAACTTGTTGAGGGAAGTCTTGCTTTCCGCCAACTACGTTCTGAACAAGCTACCTCACAGAAGATTGGACAAGACACCATATGAATTGTGGAAAGGTCACATACCTTCCTACTAATACCTGAAAGTGTGGGGGTGTCTCGCCAAAGTGATGGTTCCTAAACCTAAGAAGGTTAGAATAGGACCCAAGACAGTTGATTGTATATTCGTTAGATATTATCACAATAATAGTGCGTATCGATTCTTGGTACATAAGTCAGAAATTCCTGACATCAATCCAAATATGATAATTGAGTCAAGAAATACGACATTCTTTGAAGAGACATTTCAATGTAAGGAAAGATAAAGAATAATCTCTCAAAAGAACTATTGATACTGTCAAAGGCAGTGATTGGGTTGACCAAGAATCGGATCAACATAAAAATATTGAGAAAATTGAACCTAGACGTAGCAAAAGAGCTAGAATGTCTAAGTCATTTGGACCCGATTTTTGACGTACCTGTTAGAAAATGAGCCTCAGAGATATAAAGAAGCAATGTCTTCGTCAGAGACACCTTTGTGGAAAGAGGCTATCGATAGTGAGATTGATTCCATCCTACAAAACCATACTTGAGAGTTGTTGATCTTCCTCCAGGTTGTAAGCCACTGGGCTACAAATGGATATACATCCAGAACATAAAACTGGATGGATCTGTTGGAGTTTCTAGGTCCATAGGATCGAATAACAAACATGAAACAAACGTGCGAATACAACGAGAAAGTGACGGAATACTTACATCGATCGGTTGAGCGACGCTACAACGAACAAAAATCTGATTTCTGCCACTAGGTCTGCTCGGCAGTGAGCTCACTGGTCTGATCCATTTTGGCGTCCATTGATGCTCCTTGAACAAGCTCCAAGCTTCGTCAAACGAATCCCGGCTCATGGGTGAACTTCCCTATCACCTTCGCATGTCTCTCGGAGTGATAGCTCACTTGATTTTTGCCATAAAAATCCACACTTTGCTTCCCCTAGCTCACGGTTTTTCAGTGCAAACCAGTGAGGTTTTTCAGCCCCAAGGGCGTGTGGGAGAGAAGAAGAATGGAGGAGAGAGAGAGATAAAATGTGTTATCAATTTTGGTATTTGATTTCTCAAACCTATACCAAACTTTTGGCTCCAAAATAGCATTAAATGCTAGCCAACCACACACATCAACTTGCCATCAATCCATCACTCAGTGAATAGTGACTGGCATCAATCACTCAAAGTGAAAGACATCCATCACTTAATTGACGACTGATGTGACGCTAGAAGCGACTAGCGATTTGACGCTTGATTTGATTTGCCGCACTCGAATTCGAAATGCGAATGCGCTCGCAAATAATCTCGGGCTCGGGTTCGTTAATTCCAAATTAACGAACTTTCCGTTGCGTCGTAATTAAATCTAATTTAATTAAATAATCATGCCAAGCATAATTACTATTCACGTCGCTAACGAATTAATTCTAAATTAATTCGTTCGCCCGAATTAAAATCTAATTTTAATTCTGCGTTGAAATCCAATTTCATTTAATATATCAAATATATTAATTTCTCGATTAATTCCAAATTAATCGTTCTCTCTCTTTAAATGATATTTTATCCCAGATAAAATATCTCCGTAATTAATCCCAGATTAATTTTCTCTCTCACGTTATTAATCCCAGATTAATTAAAACTGCGAGTCATACGTCATCGGTGAATCTTTGGGAAGCAACCCATGAGATCCCCGGATATGTTGGTAGTAAATTCGGTCGTTGGACTATCCGAACACGTAAGTACCTCGTACTATGTTTATACCGAATTACAAGACAAGGTTGGCTTCTAGCAAAGTACCATGCCTTCCCAATTCTCCGGAAATATCCTTACAGGAATAAAGGATATGTATCAAGCGTAGTATACCGTAGTATTGCGTATTTCTGTCCAGTATCAGATGATCACATGCAAGGCCTGGGGCTGGTACAATGTCTGCCCCGTACGGTGCATATGTCGGATAACTAGCAACTAGTCTCTTTAAAATCGGATAATCATGACCAAGTCATATTATCCCGACGGTTGCAACCTTTATAGAGAACCAGTTCTGTATCCCTGCGTGATCATCAACTCGATATGACTGGAGTGACACTTCCGTCTTGACATCACCCCCAACACACTACGATTCTCGATATACCCAGAATTGGCGTACACAGGAACCGGTTAAAGCTCTGGATGACCTCAACCAAAGTATATTGATTGTCGTATGCATTAGCGGTGCAAGTCTCAGGTTAAGACCAAATACACCTACCCTGATTTCGGACTTCCATAGACACATAGTCATACTACCAATGGAATTTCGAGGGGGTCTTATCCAGAGCGAAGCTGTTTCCCGTACCATCGGTGAAACACAACCTCCTATTACACTTGCATGAGTATCCTATACCCAAATATATGAGAACTATGCCGTTGTGCCCTCACAACGCGCACAAGTGTAATATTAGTCTTTTACGCATTCATCGATGTCCAATCTCGATAATGCTCTGACTAGGGATATTTAATGATTTATCCTTCGTGGATTGATACTGTCTCATATCATTCTCAATCCAGGAACAAATCACATGGACCTCATATCATTTATATATCTAGGTGATCTAATCACAAATGATAAGAGTGCAATCTCCTTTGTCACATAGTTAATTTGTACAACAACACCGTGATATGTACAAATAAGGACGCTATGGGTCATAATTGTCCAACAGGATCAATAGATAAGTACAAGGCAAGAATTGTCATAAAAGGTTATAGACAAAAAGAAGGCCTTGATTACTTTGATACCTATTCACCAGTGACTCGTATCGCGTCAATAAGGATGCTCATAACCATAACAGTTATATTTGGACTTGAAATACATCAAATGGATGTAAAGATGATATTCTTAAATGGCGAACTAGATGAAGAGATTTACATGGAACAATCAGAAGGTTTCAATGTTCCTGGACATGAATAGAAGGTGTGCAAACTTGTAAAATCCTTATACGGATTAAAACAAGCACCTAAACAATGACATGAAAAATTTGACAAAGAGATATTATCAAGTGGGTTGAAAATCAATTAGTGTAAATAAACCAAATCAACTCAAAAAGGACATGTCATTGTGTGTATCTACGTAGACGATATGCTAATAATTGGTAGTAATCATGAGATGATTCAGTCTACCAAGAAAGTATTGACCAATAAATTTGATATGAAAGACTTATGAGTAGCTGATATGATCTTAGGAATTAAGATTTCCAAAACATCAGAATGGTATATATTATCTCAGACTCATTATGTTGAGAAGATACTTGAGAAATATAATAAAGGAGATCTAAATGTGGCTAGAACTCTTGTAGACCTAACTATTCATTTATCAAAGAATACTGGGTCAAGCGTATCATAATTAGAGTATTCGAGAATCATCGGAAGTCTGATGCATCTCAAAAATTGCACACGATCTGATATCGCTCAAGCTGTAAACAGGCTTAGTAGATATACGAGCAATCCAGGACATAACTATTGGAAAGCCATAGTAAGAGTTTTGAGGTATCTAAGAGAAACTTCAAAATATGGTCTGCATTATATGAGATATTCTACTATTCTAGAGGGATACAACGATGATAACTGGATATCTGATATAGTGGATTCGAAATCTATGAGTGGATTTATTTTCACCCTTGGTGGTGCAGTCGTTTCATGAAAATCCTCGAGGCAAACATGCATTGCCCGGTCTACTATGGAATCAGAGTTCATGGCATTAGATAAAATAGCGAAAGAAGCAGAATGACTTCGAAATTTCCTTGAGGATATTACAAATTGGCTCAAACATGTGCCAGTGATAAGCATACATTGTGACAGTCAATCGGCTATTGGGAGAGCCTAAAATATAATGTATAATGGTAAGTCTCGACACATACGTCGCAGACATAACACCATACGAAAATTGCTCTCAAGTGGCATAATTTCGATAGATTATGTCAAATCGAAGGAAAACCTAGCGGATCCACTTACTAAAGGTTTACCTAGAGAGAAAGTTGAGAATTCATCGATGGGAATAGACTTGAAGCCTATAAATTAAGAATTGTCACTATGGTAACCCAACCTAGCTTACTGGATATCCCAAGATCTAGGTTCAAAAAGGACAACTGAAACTTTATGCAATTCAAAACAAGCACTGTAGAACCTCTTTCCCATTCCTGTAATGACGCAGAGTGCTGTCTGTCACGATTAGGATAAACTAAGGCTTTTAATGATCACTATATTAGGAGAAGAATCCTAATGAGGGTAAATAAAAATTACCTTTTTATAATAGATCATCTATTTCAAGTAAGAAATTAGGCCGCTTCCATGGGAGTTTTAAAGGCTGAATTCCCTAAAGTACAGGATGAATCCAGGAAAAATATTCATGGCTGAAATAAACACAACCGTAGAATGGGAAATGGTCGAATTAAAGCTGTGTGTTGGCAATTGTCTTGGTTTACACCAACGGCGGAACAATTCAAGACTATGGGTCACTGGTTCACCAAGTAAATTCGATTTTCATTCACTAGGAAAGGTTCAAGGCGAAAGCTACATATTTCAATGCAGTTTTATTTCACGGAAACTCTCTTAAGTGTCTGCATGAATATTTAGAAAATTGTGGGGGATTGTAGGAAATTTTCTAAATATGGTTATAAGAGTTTATATAGGAAATGAAAGGATGCAATCCTTAAGTGAAGAGATTAAACTCTTGGGTCTAAGGGAAATGATATATCATTTAAGGGGAAAAGACATAACTCTTAGGATTTTCCTTAATTGACATAAGGGTACCTTTTCAATGGTAACATTCTATGTCTATAAATAAGGCATTAATTTCTCATTCCAAACTCACTGGAGTTTCTATACATTCTCTTTAAATAAAAGGTCTTGCATATTAGGAGGTCTTGAGTTTTCATAGTCAAGAGAGTTCCCACCATTTGTCTTTGTTCAAGTTCTTGTGAAAGGAGTGCCCCTTATACAAGAAGCATCCAAGGAATCCTGGGAGAACATTAGCCACATAGCATCCGTAGAGCACCGAGGCGAGGCTAATAAGTTCTTAAGATTATTGGTAAATATGTGTCATTAAACGAAATCAGTTTGATCAACATCATCAATATTTCCAGGTTTTTCTGGTTTTTTGGTTATGTTCTAAGTTTGACATATTTGAATGATTAAGTTTAGTTGATGCATGTTAATTTCGTTTAATGACACATAGTTACCAACAATATATATATAAAACCAATATCGAGATTTGAAAGCAAACCTAATTTTATGTATCCAATGTCAAGACTTGAAGTCTAGCCTAATATATGTTGGGATATGTTGATGAGTGGTCCATATATTTATATTTATCAAAATATATTTTGTTGGATAATTCGAATTAGTTGAGCATTTTGATTTTTTTTAGTCCGTTGTGTTTTGTAGGTTTGGACTATAATTGTAATATCCCGAGTTTTCGGAACAATGTAGGAGGATTTTCGAATTAAAGTTAAGGATTTAGAATATGATGATAATCGAAAATCATAGTTTATGTATTAGAAGATAGATCAAAATATTTTAAAGTGAAAATTCATCGCGTTGGAAAACGCGTGGTTTCGAGAACAGGTTATGCGATTTCTGATTTTATCGTTATAGCGTAAAAGTTAGTTTTTTCGGCTATAAAACTTTCAAACGAACTCTGATTGAGCTGATTCTTGAACCATCAGATTTGTTTTTCGAGACGAACAACTTTCGTGTTAAAGACTTTTCGAAATTTGTATCAGAATAACTTCCAAAATGTAAAATTTCGAGAAATTTCCATGATAGGGGCCTGATTGCAATATTCAGGGGTCTGAATGTAAATTTTAGAAACTTTTCTATATAAACCTAGAAGTTTCTAGAAATTGCGAAAATTTCATATATTCTCTAAACCACACGCACACACCCCCGCTCCGAAAAGAATTAGCATCGGCTTCGACGCGCCGACAGCCAGCTGGCAACGGTCGGTAGTCACGATGATGCCAGAGGGTTCGTCCGGCCACCTTGCGTCCAACGTGGCCGGCGGCGACGTAGAGAATGTCGGCAACAACGAGAAATGAAGGTGAAGATGCGCAGTTATGGGTTTCTCGATCCTGCCTCGTCGATTCGTTTCACGGCCAGAGCCACCCGCCAAATCGAAGCCCTCAGAGAGTACTACAAGATGGCAATGACAATTTTTCCGATCCGTGCCCGGTTGGACAGGAAACAAGGGAGGGAGATTCAGATGAATAGTGACCCACGATGATCAGTAGTTTCGATCGAAATACTGTTGATTCCAGTGCGTTTGTGGGATCGTTTGGAGTCCGTATATGGCCAAGAAATCTCGGTAAGGCCTCTCGGTATAAATCCGCAAATTTCAAGTTTATAGTTAAATGATCGGATGTATCCAGTAGCTTCGTAGCATAAAGTATTGGTATAAATTGAATTGTTTGAGTATTAGTATATTGAATATATATATTCGGTAGAATCCGAGTGAAAATGTAATGAATTACATCGATCCGATAGATTATGCCAGTTTTTGGTACAAAATGGATTTTCTATGTTTTTATATGTTTTTGATCGTAATGATGGATATGAGTCATATGTGATAAAAATACAGTGTTTAGATAAATCTGAGTAGGTTCTGAGGGTTCAGTACCCTTCCATAGCGTTTGCAAAAATTTTTCGGAAAATTTTCCAAAAATACGTAAACCGAGAATTTAAGTTAACTGATGACTTGGGTTAGTTTATAATAATATTTTAAGATTGCTAAAATTGTGATCATTGAAATCAGACTTGATTTGTGTTGTGATATTTTATATCGTACCGCAAATGTACGATGTCAAGTTTTAGTATAAATGAGTTTAGAGTGTCGAACCCACAGTGATTGCGTTAACTCGCACTAAATACTACAATTGATAATCCTAAATTTATTTAGAAAACAAATAATAAAGATTTTAATAAATAAATATAAAAATAATTATATAGGAGAAACTAATACGATAGAGATTCTAGATCCTGATTTCACCTAGCTGTCGCCTATGTATTTGTCATGCCAATTATCCTTGTTCAGTCATATTGTTTATAAGTCAGGACTCCGAAAATATCCACTCCCTCTCTCGAGCATCAGTGAAAATATCATCAACTACAGACTTCGATATCTCTATAAAAATCTAGTAGTTAACAACTCATAACGCTTTGTGATTCTATATTAACGACTTCAAAGGAACTTATATATTCTCCGAACTCTATAAAACTCCTAAGTTATATTCTCTAGATCTATTCAAAATCCCCTATCTCGAGTGATAGATTTCAACATATATCATTACCAATTATGGCCAGCAATAAAGAAGCATTAAACTCAAAAGAATATAAATAAACTTAATAAAACTTCATAATAAAATCGACAATTAAAAAAAGGTTCAAGCATCAGTTACATCATTCTCCAGAATTAAAGAGTTTAGTTCATGACAATAGATAAAAATAATGAAAACAAAGTCATGAATCTAATGGAAATCATTAGAGTTCTAAGAAAGACACAAGAAGATAAAAACCCAAATTGAATCTCTTCCTTTTCGGACGTCACCGCCTTCGTCTTTTCTTGTCGCTCTTCAATCCTCCTAATTGAATCACTAAAAATATGTGTTTTTGGTGTTTTATGATGTGTATTAGCCTCCTCTCTTGAGTTTGGACGAACTAATCTATTTATAATAGAGCCTTGGGATCATTATGCCTCTAAAAACCCTAAAATTATGATATTTGGTCTCTCCGGGGCGCCGTGGTGCCCAACTCGCAGGAAATTATATGGGACTAGTTTTTGCTAAGGGCGCCGCGGTGCCAGTGCACTCAATTGTCTAGATCTCACTGAGTACATATAAATCGATATATTATGGGCCTCGTAACTCTTTCTAAACAAATAAAAATAACTAAATTAATTAAGCCACTTTCCTAGGGATCACGATTGCATTTAGCGTATGCAGCAAGCCTTTAAACCCCTAGGCGGCCCTAGTTGACGAGTTATAGTCTCGTGAGGGCTTACAACAACGACACCCACAAACATCATTCACACACAATCATGCAAAAATATAAAACAAATAAAAAAATAACTAAAATAATCCCGATAGTTATGCATAAAATTATCCTCAAAGAGTGCTTATCAATGAAATTAGAGAACCTTCAAAGTATGCAATTGCGACTCAAATCTAAGTTCTTTAATAGATTATCTAAGCCAGACTCACAGTGTGTGTGTGTACAGGTTCATTTACAGCTCGACTCATAAGTAAGCTAACTCGATGATTTCTTCTCAAAAATTAGGATCTGATGGGTCAAACCAACCTAGACATCTCAAATTAACTTTATAATTGCCTTTTTTTGCTCCGTATGGTATGACTTTATTTTCTTCTTTTTCTGCTCATTTTTTTAAACACACATACCCTTTAACGTAGCATTTCTCCTTATAGTGGTCCTAACACTCACCCATAGGTAGCTTCACGCTTATCGGTTATATGTGGTTTTTTTTTTTCAATACCATAAATCATAATACTTGCATATTGAGATAGATATCTAAGCAAATGGTCATTCATCGGTAAACAATTTCTTTAACTAGTCACTTTATCAACTACTTAAGTTCTTAATGCTAAAAACCTGTTATTAAGTGCTTACAAGTCGAACCTAGATCATCTACTCAAGGAATCAGATAAAAATCAATTGAGACTTATCGTTTCTAAAATTCATCAAAAACAGTCAAAATTCATCATTAGACTTAGCTTTACTATCAAAGACATAAGAATAAAAATAATTAATTTTTTTTAAGAATAAATAAATAAATAGCAGGAATACATGCACACACCCCCAAACTTAAAACTTGCATTGTCCTCAATGAAAGATAAATATAAAGAAACCAGGTTAAGGAACAACACTACCATGCATAGAGTTGATCAGACTCCTGCTGGTCATGGTGACTTCTTCTTTTGTATCCACCGGCTGTTGTGACATGAAAAAGATAGCTTGGCAACTGTGGCAGTTTATCCAAATACCCCTTACTGCTGCTTGGTCATGGAGGAAGTAATATGCCCAATCTGTATTTCTAATGACTTCATTGTTTCCCCGATATTTTCCATGTGTGTCTCAATATTGTTCAACCTTGCTTCATTATTCTCAAACCTCGCTGAAGTATTAGCAACAAACGTGCTCATGAAATCTTCCAAGGAAGATTTCTACTCAGCTTTTTGATAGTCAAAACCAGATGAAGGTTGCAAGGTATTCTCTGTGTTAGCATATGACAGGTTTGGAAGATAATGGTTAGGCACATGATTGCCTCTATAGCTGTTGAAGTTCCGATTGTTCACAAATTGGACTTGCTCGATGTTCGAGTTTCCTTCCAACAACAACATATTTGTAGCCGCCACTGATTCAATAAATGCTTGTGCTCGTGGATTTGTGAGGGCTACTACTTGAGTATATAAGGTGGAAATGTGAGTTTTAAGTGCCACAAGAGGGTCCACTTCATATATTTCAACCACTTTGGTCACCGTAGCGCGTTCACTTGGCCATTGAAAATGGTTAATGGCCATTTCTTCTAATACATTGTAGGCGTCCTCAGCTGATTTCTTGAATAGAGCTCCTCCAGCTGCTGCATCAACCACAGTCCTATTCGAACCATCCAGCCCATTATAGAACAACTAAATCTGGACCCAATCTACATAATCGTGTTGTGGGCATCTTCGTAGTAGATCCTTAAAGCGCTCACATGCTTCATATAAAGTCTCAGTCTCCAGTTGCTTAAATATACTAATTTCTACCCTCAGTTGAGCTGATTTAGCTGGTGGAAAGAACCTCTTAAGAAATTTCGTGGTCATATCCTGCCATGTCATAATACTCCCCGTCTGTATTGATTGAAGCCAATCCCACGCTTTATCCTGTAAAGAGAATGAGAATAAGCGTAGCCTAATAGCCTCTTTACTCACGCCATTCATCTTTATAATATCTGCAATCTCCAAGAACATCCTTAAGTGCAAGTTGGGATCTTCTATAATTGAACCCCCAAACTGATTCCTTTGTACCATGTTGATTGGTTGATGGGCAATCCCAGAATACGTATCATCTATGACTGGCTTGAAGTGATCTTTGATTGCCACCTGGCATGGGTAGTTCTCTCTGTTTTTAGCTGCCATTGCTTCTTGTCCAATTTTACTTTTCTTTCCTTAGTCTCCTCGATGTTTTTTCTATTTCAGGATCAAACAGGAGCGAGTCGAGACTTGTGGATTTTCACATTCACTGAAGCACCGAAAGAAAAAAAATCAATAAAAAAATAAAATAAATATAAACTAAAAATAAAAGATAAAAATCTAAATTAAAGCTAAGATTATTTGGTAGTAGTATTAATGTGAATTAAACAAACAATCCTCGGCAACGGCGTAAATTTCAAGTTTATAGTTAAATGATCGGATGTATCCGGTAGCTTCGTAGCATAGAGTATTGGTATAAATTGAATTGTTTGAGTATTAGTATATTGAATATATATATTTGGTAGAATCCGAGTGAAAACGTAATGAATTACATCGATCTGATAGATTATGCTAGTTTTTGGTAAAAAGTGGATTTTCTGTGTATTTATATGATTTTTATCGTAATGATGGATATGAGTCATATGTGATAAAATATAGTGTTTAGATAAATCCGAGTAGGTTCTGAGGGTTCAATACCCTTCCATAGCGTTTGCAGAAATTTTTTGGAAAATTTTTCAAAAATACGTAAACCGAGAATTTAAGTTAACTGATGACTTGGGTTAGTTTATAATAATATTTTAAGATTACTGAAATTGTGATCATTGAAATCGGACTTGATTTGTGTTGTGATATTTTATATCGTACCGCAAGTGTAAGGTGTCAAGTTTTAGTATAAATGAGTTTAGAGTGTCGAACCCACAGGGATTGCGTTAACTCGCACTAAATACTACAATTGATAATCCTAACTTTATTTAGAAAATAAATAATAAAGATTTTAATAAATAAATATCAAAATAATTATATAGGAGGAACTAATACGATAGAGATTCTAGATCCTGATTTCACCTAACTGTCGCCTATGTATTTGTCATGCCAATTATCCCTGTTCAGTCATATTGTTTATAAGTCAATACTCCGAAAATATCCACTCCCTCTCTCGAGAATCAGTGAAAATATCATAAACTACAGACTTCGATATCTCTATAAAAATTTAGTAGTTAACAACTCATTACGCTTTGTGATTCTATATTAACGACTTCAAAGGAACTTATATATTCTCTCGAACTCTATAAAACTCCTAAGTTATATTCTCTAGATCTATTCAAAATCCCCTCTCTCGAGTGATAGATTTCAAACATATATCATCACAAATTATGACCAGCAATCAAGAAGCATTAAACTCAAAAGAATATAAATAAATTTAATAAAACTTCATAACAAAATCGACAATTAAAACAAAGGTTCAAGCATCACTTACATCATTCTCCAGAATTAAGGAGTTTAGTTCATGACAATATATAAAAATAATGAAAACAAAGTCATGAATCTAATGGAAATCATTAGAGTTCCAAGAAATACACAAGAAGATAAAACCCGAATTGAATCTCTTCATCTTCGGACGTCACCGCCTTCGTCTCTTCTTGTCGCTCTTCAATCCTCCTCCTTGAATCTCTAAAATATGTGTTTTTGGTGTTTTGTGATGTGTATTAGCCTCCTCTCTTGAGTTTGTACGAACTAATCTATTTATAATAGAGCCTTGGGATCATTATGCCTCTAAAAACCCTAAAATTGTGATATTTGGTCGCTCCGGGGCGCCGCGGTGCCCAACTCGCAGGAGGGCGCCGCGGCGCCAAGAACTTGGTCGCCTCGGTGCCATTGCGCTCAATTGTCTAGATCTCACCGAGTACATACAAATCGATATATTATGGGTCTCGTAACTCTTTCTAGATCAAAAGTTGTAGCTTTTTAAATTCATTGCGCAACTGATACTGGTTTTACCGGTTCTTGAGTCCGATGCTCCCGATAGGTCCCGAAACACGCGTATTTGCTCCATTCTTGATATTCTAATGCTTCCTACAAACAAGACATAAAATAAACTATAAAAGACATTAAATGACTCGAACTATAACAAAATAATAGGCTAAGGATGTCGGAATAAGTGGGTATAAACCGCACTTATCAATTTGGTTGTTCCGGAAAGATCCGGGATTTTATCGTAGTTTAGTAGAGAACTCCGTAAGTTATGATTCTGACAGATTTTCGCAATTTATTTTGACAGACTTGACTAGGACCTGAGTGCTCGCGAAGCCAGGTAAGTAACTCATGCGATGAGAGCTTAATTGGTGATTTCGTGTTTTGAATATACATATATATGGGTACATATGATTGATATGTTAGGTCAAACAGAAGATAGTTAAGAAGTAGTTTGAGAAGGAGTTCAAGGTTATGTGTAGTTAAGTGAAATGACTATCGCATGCATGAATTTTGTTATTATCATGATACAAAATAAGAGGTTTAATGATATTAATGTATGTATGTATGTATAGACGTGTTTGAAGTGAAATGTTTGATAAGCTTAATGTCTATGTGTATGTATGAATGTACGTAAAGGTATGAATATGTAACGATATGAAATTGTGTATGTGAATGAATATGCAAATGTATATGTATATGAGTGTGTATTCATATATGCATATGATGTTAAGATATGTATAGGTTAGATATATTCTTTTGGTAAAGACACTATATCAAATGTTCCTAGATAGAGATTCTGAAATGAATATGTTTGATCAATAAAAGAAAAGTTATGAGGACTATCAAAGGTATGACAGTTGAATTTTATAACATGATGTATATTCATATGTTTGAAACATATGTTTGTACGTGAGTGTTTGAATTATGTTTTGGAATGTTTGTTATGGATGTGCTTGTGTATGAGAAGTCGTGCGATGAGTTTGGTATGACGTGATATGTATGCATGTTTGTGTTGAAGTTTACTAAGGTCCCAAGGATCAATAAACAAGCATGAAAATGTGTGAATACAATCGAGAAAGTCGCGGAATACTCACATCGATCGGTTGAGCGATGCTTTGACGAAAAAAATCAGTTTCTGCTCACTGGTACAGCTCACGGCAGTGAGGTTTTTCCATCTCCAAGATTCTGCTTTGATCATCAAGATTTTGTGCTCCAAGCTTCGTCAAACGATTCCCGGCTCATGGGTGGACTTCCCTATCACCTTCTCATGTCTCGCAAGTGTGCTAGCACTTCTGATTTTTGCCACAAAAATCCCACGTTTGCTTCCCCTAGCTCACGGCACTGAACCGAAAGATGAAGAGAGAAAATGCCCATTTGGGCGTTACCAATAGGAGAGAAGAAGTGAAGTGTTTTATTTATTTTTGTGTATCTAATACCAAAATCAAAAGTCAAATACCATTATTAAAATGATAAATGTCTTTCAAGCTTTCAAAAAGCTTTTCAACCACTTCCATCAAGTCACATCTATCCATCAAGTTGTCAAGTCACATCACTCAAAGTGACAAGTGATTTGACGCTTGATGCGACTAATGATTTGACGCTTGATTTGATTTATGTGCCGCACTCGAATTCAAAATGCGAATGCGCTCGCAAATAATCCCGGGCTCGGGTTCGCTAATTCCAAATTAACGAATTTTCCGTTGCGTCGTAATTAAATGATTACGCCTAGCGAAGTAACTATTCACGTCGCTAACGAATTAATTCTAAATTAATTCGTTCGTCCGAATTAAAATCTAATTTTAATTCCGCGTCGAAATCCAATTTCATATAATATATCGAATATATTATTTTATCGATTAATTCCAAATTAATCGTTCTCTCTCTTTAAATGATATTTTATCCCAGATAAAATATTACCGCAATTAATCCCATATTAATTTTCTCTCTCATCTAATTAATCCCAGATTAATTAAAAGTGCGAGTCGTACGTCATCGGTGAATATTTGGGAAGCGACCCATGAGATCCCCGGATATGTTGGCAGTAAATTCGGTCGTCGGACAATCCGAACACGTAAGTACCAAATACTACGTTTTACCGATTTACAAGCCAAGGTTGGCTTCTATCAAAGCGACATGCCTACCCAATTCTCCGGAAATATCATTACAGGAATAAGGATCTATATCAGGCGTAGTATACAAAGTATTGCGTATTTCTGTCCAGTATTGGATAATCACATGCAAGGCCTGGGGCTGGTACAGTGTCTGCCTCGTACGAAGCATATATCGGATAACGAGCAACTAGTCTCTTTGTTATCGGATAATCATGACCAATTCATATTATCCCGACGGTTGCAACATTTTTAGAGAACCAGTTCTGTATCCCTGCGTGATCATCAACTCCATATGACTGGAGTGACACTTCTGTCTTGACATCACACCCAACACACTACGATTCTCAATATACCCAGCATTGGCGCACACATAACCTGTTAAAGCCCTGGACGACCGCAACCAAAGTATATTGATTGTCGCAAGTGTTAGCGGTGCAAGTCTCAAGTTAAGACCAAATACACCTACCTTGATTTCGGACTTCCATAGACACATAGTCATACTACCAATGGAATTCCGATGGGGTCTATCCAGAGCGAAGTTGTTTCCCGTACCATCGGCAAAACACAACCTCTTATTACACTTGCATGAGTATCCTATACCCAAATATATGAGAACTATGTCGTTGTGCCCTCATAACGCGCACAAGTGTAATACTAGTCTTTTACGTATTCATCGATGTCCAATCTCGATAATACTCTGACTAGGGATATTTAATGATTTATCCTTTGTGGATTGATACTGTCTCATATCATTCTCAATCCAAGAACAAATCACAGGGACCTCCTATCATTTATATATCTAGGTGATCTAATCACAAATGATAAGAGTGCAATCTCCTTTGTCACATAGTTAATTTGTACAACAACACCATGATCTGTACAAATAGTGACGCTATGGGTCATAAATGTCCAACAATCTCCCACTTGGCCTATAGCTAGTCACTCGAGTGTCTAACACCCGAACTATGTACGGTTGGCTCAAATTGCTGAGAAATGCTTTCGTCAGTGGATTTGCTTGATTATCATCTGATGTGATTTATTCGATCATCACATCGCCACGATGTATGATCTGAACAAATCAGATGAATATCGAAGTATATATTTGGATCGTTGATGAGACCATTAATTCTTTAGCCTGTGCTGACGCCTAGCTCAGCTGCTAACAGAATTATATCTAATCTAATTAGATTTATAATCGACCCAGAAGGCTTCTATTGCTGCCTCAGCTGCAGAATTAACCCGGATTCGTTGTTTATACGGTAACAATATCTTGCTTGGAAGATTTCCAGCTCACTGTTCCGTTATTCAAACTTTGTAGTACCGTTTGCGACATATAGTCGTTTTATCGGTTTAGGAAACTTGCAGTAGTGATCCCAGTCCCTTCAAGTTCTCATTCTCCACACACTAAGACAGCAACCTTAGTTCTCTAAGATAATAACAGATGTTCTTAACATCAATCCAGTGACTATCACTTGGATTGGCCTGATTGTGAATCCATATGCTTAAAGCATATAAGACACCAGGTCGCGTACATTTTTCAATGTACGATTTCTCGGAGAGTGTTAACAATTTAATCTATCCCAGTAGATCTTTATTCCTTGAATAAATGTTGTTTCTCCCAAGAGTTCCACGGAGAATTTTCTCGAAAGCCAAGCTTTCACCAATAGTTATTATGGGAATATCATTTCCAAGAAATGACATATTATCATTATTTATAGGACAACTTATGTCAGTGCGCTCCCACTAACCTCCTTATATACACAAGAATCATTTTCGTTTTGAATTAAATCATAAACTGTTATGATTACATCAAAACGATAATTCCAAGAACCTAATGCTTGGTACTTACGTACCATAAACGGTTTTATCGTACCAAAACTAGCAAACATGGATCGAATAACCCGCAAACATTATTTGCTAGTTTTGGTACGATAAAACCGAGAGGATGTTGTAAACATCCTCCGAAAGGTTTTCTTTTCAGGAAAGTGATTTTCCCGTAAAGCTGTCATATTTCATAAATGAAACATGCAGCTTTAGCAAGCATTATCCAAATGGATTTACCATGGCAACAAGTAAAAGGTTGAATCGTAATCAACACAATGTTGATAATGATACATTTCCGCTAAAAGCCTAGCTTTACACGTTGGTATGTTGCCATCCATGTATGTCTTCCTTGAAGACTTATATAGTACCATTAGGCACAATGCCTTGTGGTACATCAACTAGTATCCAAACTTGGTTGATATACATGGAATCCATTTCGGATGCATGACACTTTGTCATAATAGGGAGTCGATACCTTGTATCACTTCCTCATACGTAGTCAGTTAGTATTCCTCAATAAGATTGACATCTTTATGAGGTGAGATCAGAAACCCATACCCCAGGTTATTTTCTGACTCTCTCCGACTTACGTGGTTCTTGTGTATTCGAAGATTACTGGTATAGTTTCATCCTTGATGAACTATTTGTGTTCCATTAAGGAATCGATGCCTGGAACAATATCACTCTGATTTTCATCGAGTTTTACTATCCTCCCACTTACCACTGCATATCAGTATTCCTCTTAAGAAAACCGCATGGTGAGCAACAATCTAATTGTTCTCTAGTGAGATGTATAAGTACTATACTTATGTATCCCTAGGATAACCTATAATTGACACTTATCCAACTTGGGTTTTAGTCTGGTATCATCCAAACATATGCCTAGCATACCCAAATATTCAGGAATGTGAAACCCGGTTTCTTTCCTGTTCATATCTAATATGAAATCTGTCAAACAAATTATTATGGAACCTTATTCTAAATAAGTTCTGCACTGTTTATTCTTATCCGTTGAAGGAAATGGTAGCTCAGAGCGACTCGTGATTAACCTTATCATGTCTAACAAAATTCGGTTACTCTGTTCGGACACACCGTCACTTTGACGTATTCCGGGAGGAGTCCTCTTTGAAAGAATACTATACTCTTTCAAGTATATTAGAAACTTATTGCTTAAGTATTTTCCATTACGGTCTTACCGTGACGGTATAATACTTTAGCCGATCTATTTGTCTATTACGTGTCGAAACTTCTAAAAGTTTCCGATTTGTGTTTCAAAAGAAACACATAACCACAACGCGATGCCACATCCATATAGGTCACGAAATATTCATATCCACCTCTAGCCTAGCTAGATATGGGTCCACTTGCTTCACTATGAACTAGG
Source organism: Zanthoxylum bungeanum (assembly GCA_019454045.1). Lineage (NCBI taxonomy): Eukaryota > Viridiplantae > Streptophyta > Magnoliopsida > Sapindales > Rutaceae > Zanthoxylum > Zanthoxylum bungeanum. The sequence goes on along the minus strand of SKCR01045142.1, from coordinate 30,056 downwards.
GCTAACAGATCGGTGGCATTTGCACTTTTACCAAATAAATAGTGTTTTAGGCACTTTGCCCAATAAACTAGATTCGTAGACTTCATTTGAATGGAATCAAATTAGTCGAGTACCCACTCTTCAAAAGTGCGGATATACGAGCCTCGTTCATTTGTGTCCCAGACAACAATGCCACAAATTAGTTTCTTCTGATCAAATCAGTTCGAGCTATTTGTTTGTCATTTTATACGTTTGAGATTTTATTTATATTCAAAATATAAATTCTGTTATTTACATCTAATGTGTTTATCTCAATACCATCTTTATATAATGAAACACTTTAGTGTTCTAGAATATAAAGGTTCACCCGCAGCGGGTCAAACACTGATATAAAGATAATTTATCTAGTCAAACTAGTTAAATTATAACATTTTCCAAATTTAGATACACACCCGAAGGGTAGTTCCTAAACTTAGGTATCTACAGTTAAAATAACGACTTTCATCCCGTTTCCAATCTGCAGATTAATCTCTATTGAAGTCAGTATCCTGTTCAAAACAGATTCTGAACATCAATACATATATATTTTATGTACCACACTAAGTATTTAAAATCCAATTTTAATACTAGTAGTGAACATAATCTTGACAAAAATATTTGAAGTCAGAGCCTTGCCTGTCTTCAATTCCTTCATGTCTGCTTTGTCCAAACGGCAATCACGCTTCCGCGATCCCGTTTGCCACAATTTAGGCAGACATTTTGGGATATGTCATTTATCTTCTAAAAGATTATAATGATTTTGCCTTTGTCCTTTTCTTATCCCAGAAGCCTTTGGCCAAGACTTGGCCTTCTAGAATATCGAAGTAAGGTGCGCCTTGCGCTACTTGCCTTATTGCAAAGTTTGACTTTATCTCCTTGAGAATAGTCATTAATTCTCCAAGAATTATTTATTGCAATTTTAGTACTTCTAAAATCTAAGTATAGATTTATGAAGATCCTTCAATTTCATTATCATACTTTAAGGAGCTAATCCTTAGTTCTGATTCAGAAATTAAGGAGTCTACTTCGACAAGCTTAATGGATTAAGCATTAAAGTTATCATTACATAAATCTTCCAAAGATTATGCTCGACTATTTGCTTAACTCCGGGCTTAGGCTTAATATGTTATTTTATCAAATAAAGTAACTTATTAGTTTCCAGGACCATCCTGAAAATTTTATTCCCAATTTGAAAATTAAACCATTTAAATACATTTTCCCCAGGATTATGTTTTAAATGTCAATCTTTCAATTATATCTTGATTCTAATAGTCCAACTATTTAATCAACGATTTTGATACTATTTATTATAATGATTACAATAGTCCAACTATTTAATCAACTATAATTTAATAGATTAAAATCAATTATATTGATTACTATAATCCAATTATAAAATCAACTAAAATGAATAGTTTGAATATAGTCCAACTATTTATTAAAACAATTATTTAAATATTAGTCCAACTAACATTTAATCTAATTGACGAATGTTTTTGTTTGAGCGCGTATGGCAAGTAATTAAACGAATATTGCAAATTCAATTCTTGCCTCCCACTATTTTTCGGCGAGCCTCTAACCCACTGTCGAGTACTCGGGAAACCATGTTTCCTAGTGGGCTAGGATCCCGTTAAATATCACACAATCTTAATTTGGCCAACACAATTGTATGATAATTAACTAGGTAGATCTCTAAGATCGATTGGATCCAATCCAATTCCTAGATCCGGTAGGGGGACATCCAAGTCCGAAACATATATCTTATATATGCCAATACATCCAATGTATTACTTAACCTTTTTCCTCTGAATCAACTAAGCCTTGGCTTTGGCACAACAAACTTAGTGATCCCAGTTAAGCGCGACCCATTGACCATGGAAAGCTTTGTAATCAATCTCGATGGACAAGAAGTGTTCTTGACTTTGGCCAACAAACCACAACTTGGACAAGACACCGATATGGAACAAAGCTCCCGTGATTCAAACACATCCTCGACGACGAAAAAGGCATTGACTTTGGCCAACAAGCCAATGCCAGTCTCGATCTTGAGTGAGAATCACTCAATGGAAGGAAAAACGCTTAATATTTTGCGAGGGTTTTTCGAGTGCAAATTGGCAACCAATTTATTATCTTTGTTAAGGTCTCATCATCATACACCCTTAAACATGCATTCTAAACACATAATAAAGCGCATATGAATAAAGTAATAATGATATGCGGATGGATACTTTGCACATTGATCCTAGATCAAATCTCTCCCTTTCTCTCTCCCGCTAGCACATGTATTACTTCTACCCGTTACACTACACTTCTAAATAAACCTCATTTACATTGAGGGGAATAGGTGAGAAGAGAATACAAAGAATAAGGAGGTAATAAGGCTGGACACGCAGGTCCAATTTAATAAATCAAATTTATTACAACAATTTCTAAAATTGCCCCACCCATCTAATATCCATCCGATATACATTATTCATGCATCGGAACTATGTATTCACACAAGCATGTTATCAATCAATCTAATCAAATTAATTAATCTATAATTAGTGATCATCCAATGTTCAAACAACAATTTGATTTTGCTTGAGTCAAACTCGTTTTGCGAATAAGTACTCAAAGTACGAATTCTCGAATTAAATTAAACTACACAATTAAATCCAATTCAATTTGTATTTAATTCTAATTCACTATTTAATTCCAAATTAAATACTACACTTTATAATAAACATTTACGACTTAAATTCCAAATTTAATCATTACGGGTCTCAAAGCCCGTTTAACGTCCAACGTAATTTATTAAAGTCCAATGGGCTTTTAATTAATTTCTTAAGGAGTGGACTTTTGGTCAACTTGGGTCAAACTGAATAACCAAAATCCAATACGGGAGTTACCCCATAAGCCTAGAAATCAATCTTGGCCCATTAGGCCCAATTAAACTTTAAAGGTCCATTAAGTCGCATTTGAGCTTTATGGATGCGGCTTGGGCCTAATTGGATCCAATCCAATTTGCCTTAACCCAACTTGGTACAACCAAGCCCAATAAGCCCAATTACAACATTACAAGCCCAATTTCCAAAATTAGCCCAATTCAATTAAATTGCCAAATTCCAAATTCCCAATTTAATTACCTAAAATGCATTACACAATTAATTATCCAATTAACATTCCTAAAACATCAATTAGCCTAATTAATCATGCTCTTCATCATTAAATCATGTCCAACACAATTTAACAAAATTTCAAACCTATATACATGCTTTAGTACTCTCGGCAATAATGGGTAATTTTTGTCCGATCCGGTTTCAATCCAATTAAACCCACAATCGACATTAAATCATCATTCCCAATTGATTCAGGTCATCCAATGATCAAAAATCAAAAAATCACCAAGACATTTTAGGGCACATGTATTCGGCCAACACAAAAAAATTGGGGAAATTTGTTCCAAACATAATTTCAACAAATTGATCCAATCAATCATCAATTCAAACACATTTAAGCATACTAATTCATCCAATTTCATTAATCATGCTCAAAATCAAGTTTACCCAAATTTTAAGCCTCAAACTTTTTCATGCTTTTCCTTACTTTGATACCATTGTTGGAGTTTACTAAGGTCCCAAGGATCAATAAACAAGCATGAACATGTGTGAATACAATCGAGAAAGTCGCGGAATACTCACATCGATCGGTTGAGCGATGCTTTGACGAAAAAAAAATCAGTTTCTGCTCACTGGTACAGCTCACGGCAGTGAGGTTTTTCCATCTCCAAGATTCTGCTTTGATCATCAAGATTTTGTGTTCCAAGCTTCGTCAAACGATTCCCGGCTCATGGGTGGACTTCCCTATCACCTTCGCATGTCTCGCAAGTGTGCTAGCACTTGTGATTTTTGCCACAAAAATCCCACTTTTGCTTCCCCTAGCTCACGGTACTGAACCGGAAAGATGAAGAGAGAAAAATGCCCATTTGGGCGTTACCAAGAGGAGAGAAGAAGTGAAGTGTTTTATTTATTTTTGTGTATCTAATACCAAAATCAAAAGTCAAATACCATTATTAAAAAGATAAATGTCTTTCAAGCTTTCAAAAAGGTTTTCAACCACTTCCATCAAGTCACATCTATCCATCAAGTTGTCAAGTCACATCACTCAAAGTGACAAGTGATTTGACGCTTGATCCGACTAATGATTTGACGCTTAATTTGACTTGCGTGCCGCACTCGAATTCGAAATGCGAATGCGCTCGCAAATAATCCCGGGCTCGGGTTCGCTAATTCCAAATTAACGAATTTTCCGTTGCATCGTAATTAAATGATTACGCCTAGCGAAGTCATTATTCACGTCGCTAACGAATTAATTCTAAATTAATTCGTTCGTCCGAATTAAAATCTAATTTTAATTCCGCGTCGAAATCCAATTTCATATAATATATCGAATATATTATTTTATCGATTAATTCCAAATTAATCGTTCTCTCTCTTTAAATGATATTTTATCCCAGATAAAATATTACCGCAATTAATACCAGATTAATTTTCTCTCTCATCTAATTAATCCTAGATTAATTAAAAGTGCGAGTCATACGTCATCAGTGAATCTTTGGGAAGCGACTCATGAGATCCTCGGATATGTTGGCAGTAAATTCGGTCGTTGGACTATCCGAACACGTAAGTACCAAGTACTACGTTTTACCGATTTACAAGACAAGGTTGGCTTCTAGCAAAGCGACATGCCTACCCAATTCTCCGGAAATATCCTTACAGGAATAAGGATCTATATCAGGCGTAGTATACAAAGTATTACGTATTTCTGTCCAGTATCGGATAATCACATGCAAGGCCTGGGGCTGGTACAGTGTCTGCCTCGTATGAAGCATATATCGGATAACGAGCAACTAGTCTCTTTGTTATCGGATAATCATGACCAAGTCATATTATCCCAACAGTTGTAACATTTTTAGAGAACCAGTTCTGTATCCCTGCGCGATCATCAACTCCATATGACTGGAGTGACACTTCCGTCTTGTCATAACACCCAACACACTACGATTCTCAATATACCCAGAATTGGCGTACACAAAACCTGTTAAAGCCCTGGACGACCGCAACCAAAGTATATTGATTGTCGCAAGTGTTAGGGATGCAAGTCTCAAGTTAAGACCAAATACACCTACCCTGATTTCGGACTTCCATAGACACATAGTCATACTACCATGGTATACTGAGGGGGTCTATCCAGAGCGAAGCTGTTTCCCGTACCATCGGTAAAACACAACCTCATATTACACTTGCATGAGTATCCTATACCCAAATATATGAGAACTATGTCGTTGTGCCCTCACAACGCGCACAAGTGTAATACTAGTCTTTTACGTATTCATCGATGTCCAATCTCGATAATACTCTGTCTAGGGATATTTAATGATTTATCCTTCGTGGATTAATACTGTCGCATATCATTCTCAATCCAGGAACAAATCACAGGGACCTCCTATCATTTATATATCTAGGTGATCTAATCACAAATAATAAGAGTGCAATCTCCTTTGTCACATAGTTAATTTGTACAACAACACCATGATCTGTACAAATAGTGACACTATGGGTCATAATTGTCCAACAGTTTGTATGTTTAATTGATTGATGTTCCCGTGGTATAGTAGTCGAGCTGGTTAGGAATCAATTCGGACGGAATTCATCTCATATCTATTCTAAAATATGTAATGAATCTCATACGAGCATTGTGTGTGTAAGCCAACCATATGTGTGTATTGTTGGATGATGTGATCTTGGATGTACTGATTGTTATGTGTGCTTCGTGGTTGGTAAATATGTCTGATTGTATGTATGTGTATGACAGAACTCATGATATTTATGGATTGTGTATGCGTATGTGAAATAAATGGATGATTTGAAACCGATGCGAATATCAAAGGTTATAAAACGTGTTTGCTAAGTTGTATTAATATGTACGTATATGTGTAAGGATTTTGAAATTATATTTGCATGAATATAAGGAAATATGCTATGATATATTTGAAGGTATATGAAACTCAAATGTTAAGCTATTGTAAGGTTATCGTGGATTAAAGAAGGTTAAAAAAAGATTGTTTTGATATTGAAGAAAGAGGTTTTAGTATTATAGATAGTTTGTAACTGAACAAAAGAAATTTTGTTAGATTTACCGATTTGATGACATTTCAAAGATATTTACTATGATAAGTATTAAAATATGACTTCATGTTTCTTGTGAATGAAATAGTTTCGATGTAAAAGGATATATTTTGTGATATTCATACTAATGTCTTGTGGGATTTGGATGTTTGGTTAATGAATTGGTGTATATTTGAACATATAGACATGAGAATCTGACATTGGTAAAGTATAAAGGATAATAATAAGTTAATGAATCTGAACTTGTAACAATTTAGTAATTCTGATAAACTACTGATATTTTTGATTTGTTTGTTGTATATGTTTGTTGTAATACTAGCATGATTACTTACTGAGTTCTTAAAACTCATACCAAACCAGTTTGCTAGTTTTGCAGGTGGGCTTCCAAATTGGTCAACCACGATAAATTTGGAAGCTATGCTCGAGACGCGGATCACCCAAGCGGCAGTCACCCTCGTAAGTGTCCTAAGAGAAGTTATAGAAGTTTAAAAAGTTTAGGATATTTTGGTTATTGTTTTATTTTATCGTGATGATCACGTGGTCTGTATATATATTTTATGTAAATATTTTGATTGCTTATAATGTTGAGGGCACGGAGCCCTTGAGTGTTGATAGATGATATGAGTACAGAGCCCTTAGGTGGTGATTTTGATGTGTTGGTGTGGACCTGGGGTCCATTTTGATATATGATGTTCTTTTTAGGTTCGTTTTGGTGCTGGACTGAGATCCAGGTTTTCCAATTTTAGGATACATCATGACGAATTTTCGGTAGATTTCGAGGCTTATGGAGATAGGTCAATCCTATCTCATGTTGGTAGCATCCTGCCTCTAGCGGGGTATTACAATAATGGACTCAATTAAATGTTTTGGGTAAAGTACAGTAAGAAACGTAGATAAAAGATTCTCATTCGGCATTTCCAAGAAGAATTGGCTCAGTGACTTGGACAAAACCCCAGTGGCGTGACACTAATGTTGTTGAATTTGGACATACATTAACATAGAATGATTAATTTATTAATGTAAGATTTTATAAATATGAATATCATAAATTCATTTTGATTCTGGTTATTGCCTTTACTACACACATGGGGTAGTATATGGTTTTCTTCATAATTATATAACATTTTTTTCTTATAAGTTCTCAAGTAAAGATTCAACAAAGTGTTGTATAATATCTCTAAAGTTTTATTATATATTGGAGTCAATTTGCCTGCAACCCTTACAACACACAGTGGAGGCAAATATTGCTCTAAGACAGCGTGTTATAAATGTCTTAAAACTAGATTATTCATTATTTTCCTTCAACAACTAGCCATGTGTATTTCAAGACGGAAGTAAAATTTAACTCAATGACGTAACACCAGGGAGTTTTGTGAGGCGCCACTAAGTCTGGGAAATTTTAAAACTGATTTTATGCCAGTGGCTCGAGACCTGATACATGCACTGTTTAAGAAGTTTTGTTTATATAGGAAAGCTCCTAACAATTGCTATAAGATTCTTAGTTCATCCATAAACTTAATGATCTGACTTTTGAGCTAAAAAACACACTAGAGTAAGGTAAGGAATATTGATGCAACTTAAGAAATTGAAATCAAATCAAGAGACCCTCATCACGAGTTCTTTATCTCCTTTAATCTATCTAGTTATTATGTTTTCTTGCATTGTAATGATGAATTTTATGAGTTTTGTTGAATAAGAGTAAGAACTAATTCATTAATATATAATAGTTGTGGTAACCCTAACGTTGGAAATTGATAATGTGTGATCTCATTTGTAAAAATACATTTTCGTACATAATAGATTTATACATGTAGGTCATGTATAACTATGAGTAGAACTTAATCTTAATGAGTTTGATTCAGGCTAATTATCATAGATATATAGGTAATTGAACTAAATTAAGCGTTTCTACTCTCGACCCTCGACAAGAACTTGTAAATACTTTTGTATTCTATGTTAATAATTCATATTTATTGCTCAATTATAAGAAAAATTAAATAATATATAAACGTGTTTAATAAGCTGTAACACTAGGTTCTTTCTGTTGGACAGTTATGACCCATAACGTCACTATTTGTACAGATCATGGTGTTGTTTACAAATTAACTATGTGACATAGGAGATTGCTCTCTTATCATTTGTGATTAGATCACCAAGATGTATAAATGATAGGAGGTCCTTATGATTAGTTTCCTGGATTGAGATGATATGAGACAAAATCAATCCACGAAGGTTTAATCATTAAATATCCCTAGTCAGAGTATTATCGAGATTGGACATCGATAATGCGTAAAAGACTAGTATTACACTTGTGGCGTTGTGAGGGCATAACAGCATAGTTCTCATATATTTGGGTATAGGATACTCATGCAAGTGTAGTAGGAGGTTGTGTTTTACCGATGGTACGGAAAACAGCTTCGCTCTGGATAGACCATTCAGAATTCCATTGGTAGTATGACTATGTGTCTATGGAAGTCTGAAATCAGGGTAGGTGTATTTGGTCTTAACCTGAGACTTGCACCGCTAATACTTGCAACAATCAATATGCTTTGGTTTTAGGTCGTCCAGCGCTTTAACAGGTTCTGTGTACGCCTCTGCTGGGTATATTGAGAATCGTAGTGTGTTGGGTGTGATGTCAAGACGAAAGTATCACTCTAGTCATATGGAGATGATGATCGCGCAGGGATACAGAACTGGTTCTCTAAGGGTTGCAACCATCGGGATAATATGACTTGGTCATGATTATCCGATAATAAAGAGACTAGTTGCTAGTGATCCGATATATGCTTCGTACGGGGCAGACACTGTACCAGCCCCAGACCTTGCATGTGATCATCCGATACTGGATCGAAATACACAATACTACGTATACTACGCCTGATATTGATCACATATTCCTGTAAGGATATTTCTGGAGAATTGGGTAGGTATGACGCTTTGCTAGAAGCCAACCATGTCTTGTAAATCGGTACAAACGTAGTACTAGGTACTTACGTGTTCGGATAGTCCGACGACCGTATTTACTGCCAACATATCCGGGGATCTCATGGGTCGCTTCCCGAAGATTCACCGATGACGTATGACTCGCACTTTATTAATCTGGGATTAATTAGAATAGAGAGAAAATTAATCTGGGATTAATTACGGAGATATTATATATGGGATAAAATATTAATTAAAGAGAGATAACGATTAATTTGGAATTAATCGATAAAATAATATATTCGATATATTATACGAAAATGGAGGACTCCAAACTGCTCACTGCCGAGACATCTTAGAGGAGGCAGAAAAGTTTTTGTTGTCCACCGCATCGCTTAACCGATCGATGTAAGTATTCCGCAACTTCTTCAATGTATTCGCATGTTGTTTTATGCTTGATAATCGATCCCGGGACTTAGAGATTTCCCAACAATGGTATCAGAGCCAGTAAAAGCATGAAACTTGAATTTATGGTTAAAATTGGGTAAATTGATTTTAAGCATGTTTGATTAAGTATGCTTAAATGACGTTTTATTGAAGATTGATTGGATCAATTTCATGAAAAATGGTTTGGAACAATTTTCCCCAAATTACATGGCTTGGCCGAATCTTGGATGAACCCTAATGTCTTGGAATTTTTGATTTTTGATTCATTGGATGAGTTGGAATCAATTGGGAATTGTTGATTGTGGATTTAATTGGATTGAAACCGAATCGATTTGAAAAATCCCCAAATTGTCGAGAGTTAAAGCATGAAATTGGGTTTGATTTTTGATTAAAATGTGTTGGACATATTTTAATGTTAAAGAGCATAATTAATTGTACAAATTTGTATTTTGGAAATGTTAATTTGGGTAATTAATTATGTAATACACTTTGGTTAATTAAATATGAAATATGGAATTTTTGTGATTTAATTAATTGGGCTTAAATTGGATTTGGGCTTTAAAAGTTGTTATTGGGCTTAATGGGCTTGGTTGTACCAAGATGGGTTTAGGCTAAATTGGTTGGATCCAATTGGGCCCAAAACCGTTTCCATAAAGTCCAAATGCAACTAATGGACCTTTAAAATTTTAATTGGGCCTAATGGGCCTAAATTGATTTCTAGGCTTATGGGGTTATTCCTTGATAGGGCATTGGTTATTGGGTTTGACCCAAGTTGACCAAAAGTCCACGCCTTAAAGAAATTAATTAAAAGCCCATTGGACTTTAATGAAATAAACATTGGATGTTTATCGGGCTTTGAGACCCGTAACGATTAAATTTGGAATTTAAGTCGTAAAAGTTTATTAATAAAGTGTAATATTTAATTTTGAATTAAATAGCGATTAGTATTAAATACATATTCAATTGGATTTAATGTTGTAGTTTAATTTAATTCAAGAATTTGTACTTTGAGTACTTATTCGCAAAACGAGTTTGACTCGTGCAAAATCAAATCGTTGTTTGAACATTGGATGATCATTAATTATCAGATTAATTAATTGGATTAGATTAATTGATAACATGCTTGTGTGAATACATGGTTGCGATGCATGAATAATGTATATCGGATGGATATTAGATGGGTAGGGCAATTTTGGAAATTATTGTAATAAATTTAGAATTTATTAATTGGACCTACGTGTCCAGTCTATTACCTCATACTCTTTGTATTTCTCTTCTCACCTATTCCCCTCAATGTAAATGAGGTTTCTTTAGAAGTGTTATGTAACGGGTAGAAGTAATACATGTGCTAGCGGGAGAGAGGAAATGAGAGATTTGATCTAGGATCAATGTGTTAAGTATCCATCCTCATATCATTATTATTTATTTATTTACGCGCCTTATTATGTGTTTAGAATGCATGTTTAAGGGTGTATGATGATGAGACCTTAACAAAGATAATAAATTGGTTGCCAATTTGCATGCGAAAACCCTCAAATAATATTAAGCGTTTTTTCCTTCCATTGAGTGATTCTTACTCAAGATCCAAGACTGGCATTGGTTTGTTGGCCAAAGTCAAGGCCTTTGTCCGTCGAGGATGTGTTTGAATCACGAGAGCTTTGTTCCATATCGGTGTCTTGTCCAAGTTGTGGTTTGTTGGCCAAAGTCAAGACACTTCTTGTCCATTGACATTGATTACGAAGCTTTTCATGGTCAATGGGTTCCGCTTAACTGGGATCACTAAGTTTGTTGTGCCAAAGCCAGGGCTTAGTTGATTCAGAGGAAAAAGGTTAGGTAATATATTAGATATATTAGCATATATAAGATATATGTTTCGGACTTGGATGTCCCCCTACTGGATCTAGGAATTGGATGGGATCCAATTGATCATAGAGATCTACATAGTTAATTATCATACAATTTGTTGGCCAAAGTCAAGATTGTGTGTTATTTAACGGGATCCTAGCCCACTAGGAAACACGGTTTCCCGAGTACTCGACAGAGGGTTAGAGGCTCGCCGAAAAATAGTGGGAGGCAAGTATTAAATTTGCAATATTCGTTTAATAACTTGCCATACGTGCTCATTCAATCATTCGTCGTTAAGTAAATTATTTATTAGTTGGACTAATATTTAATAGTTGTTTTAATTTAACAGTTGGACTGTATTCAAACTAATTCATTATTGTTGATTATATAATGGATTATAGTAATCAATATATTTGAATTTACAATTTAATTATAGTTGTTTTCTATAATTGGATTATAGTAATCAATATATTTGAATTTAAACTATTAAATTATAGTTGATTAAATAGTTGGACTATAGTAATCATTATAATAAATAGTACCTCAAATCGTTGATTAAATAGTTGGACTATTAGAATCAAGATAAAATTGAAAGATTAGTGTTTAAAACATAATCCTGGGGAAAAATGTATTTAAACGACTTTAATTTTCAAATTGGGAATATAACTTCAGGATAGTCCTGGAAACTAATAAGTTACTTTATTTGATAAAATAACATATTAGGCCTAAGCCCGGAGTTAAGCAAATAGTAGAGCATGATATTTGGAATATTCATGTGATGATAACTTTAGTGCTTAATCCATTATACTTGTCATATAGACTCCTTAATTTCTTAATCAGAACTAAGGATTAGATCCTTAAAGTATTATAATGAAATTGAAGGATCTTCATAGATCTATTCTTAGATCTTAGAAGTACTAAATTTTAATAGTAAACTCTTGGAGAGTTAATGGCTATACTCAAGGAGTCAAAGCCAAAGTTTGCAATATGCCAAGTAGCGCAAAGCGCGCGTCTTATTTCGACATTCCGGAAGGCCAAGGCTTGGCCAAAGGCTTCTGGGGTACCGAAAAGGGCAAAGGCAAAGTCATTAGAATCTTTTGGGAAGATAAAGGACATATCCCAAAATGTCTGGCTAACTTGTGGAAAACTGGATCGCGGAAGCGTGACTGCCGTTTGAACAAAGCAGAAATGAAGGAATTGAAGACGGGCAAGGCTCTAACTTCAAATATGTTTGTTATAAATATGTTCACTACTAGTATTAAAATTGGATTTTAGATACTTAGTGTGATACATAAATATGTACTGCTGTACAGAATCTGCTATGAGCAGGATACAAAATTCAGTTGAGATTAATCTGTGAATCGGAAACGGGACGATAGTCTCTGTTTTAACCATAGATACTTAAGTTTAGAAACTACCCTTCGGGTGTGTACTTAAATTGGGAAACTGTTACAATGTAACTAGTTTGACTAGAAACATTATCTCTATATCAGGGTTTAACCCGTTGCGGGTATACCTTTATATTCTAGAACAATAAAGTGTTTTATTTTATAAAGATGATATTGAGATAAACACATTAAATGTGAATAACAGTATTTATATTTTGAATATAAATAAATCTCAAACATATAACATGACAAACAAGTAGCTCAAACTGATTTGATCAGATGAGATTTATTTGTGGCATCGTTGTCTCGGACACAATTAAACAAGACTCGTATATCCACGCTTTTGAAGAGTGGATACTAGGACAAACTTGATTCTATTCAAATAAAGTCTACGAATCTAGTTTATTAGGCAAAGTGCCTATAACACTATTTACTTAGTAAAAGTGAAAATGCCACCGATCTGTTAGCCCTAGTTCATAGTGAAGCAAGTTGGCCCATGTCTAGCTAGGCTAGAGGTGGATATGAATATTTCCTGACCTTTACGGATGTGGCATCGCGTTATGGTTATGTGTTTCTTTTGAAACACAAATCGGAAACTTTTAAAGTTTCGACACGAAGTAGACAAACAGATCGGCTAAAGTATTAAATCATCACGGTTAGACCATGATGAAAATACTTAAGCAATAAGTTTCTAATATACTTGAAAGAGTATAGTATTCTTTCAATGAGGACTCCTCCCGGAACACGTCATTTTGACGATGTGTCCGAACAGAGTAACAGAATTTTGTTAGACATGATAAGGTTAATCCTGAGTCGCTCTGAGCTACCATTTCCTTCAATGGATACGCATAAACAGTACAGAACTTATTTTGAATAAGGTTCCATAAAAATCTGTTTGACAGACTTCATATTAGATATGAACAGGAAAGAAACCGGGTTTCTCATTCCTGATTATTTGGGTATGCTAGTCATATGTTTGGATGATACCAAACTAAAACCCAAATTGGATAAGTGTCTAATTGTAGGTTTCCTAGGGAAACCAAAGTATAGTACTTATACAACTCACAAGAGAACACTATAATTGTTGCTCGCCATGCGGTTTTCCTAAGAGGAATACCGATATGCAGTGGTAAGTGGGAGGAAAGTAAAACTCGATGAAAATCGGAGTAATACTATTCCAGGCACCGATTCTTAAAGGAACACAAATAGTTCATCAATGATGAAACTATACCAACAATCTTCGAATACACAAGAACCGCGTAAGTCGGAGAGAGTCAGAAAACAACCTGGGGTATGGGTTTCTGATCTCACCTCATAAAGATGTCAATCTTTTTTGGGAACATGAACTGACTACGTATGAGGAAGTGATACAAGGTATCGACTCCCAATTATGGCAAAGTGCCATGAGTCTGAAATGGATTCCATGTATACCAACTATGTTAGGATACTAGTTGATGTACCGCAAGGCATTGTGCTTATTGGTACTATATAAGTCTTCAAGGAAGACATACATGGAAGGCAACATACCAACGTACTAAGCTAGGCTTGTAGCGAAAAGGTATCGTTATCAATATTATGTCGATTACGACGAAACCTTTTACCTGTTGCCATGGTAAATCCATTTGGACAATGCTTGCTGACGCTGCATATTTCAGTTATGAAATGTGGCAGCTGAATGCCAAAACCTCTTTCCTTAACGGAAACCCTTTGGAGGATTTGTTGAACATCCTGACGGTTTTGTCGTACTATAACTAGCAAACAAGGTTTGCAGGTTATTCGATCCATGTTTGGATTGAAGCAAGCATTAGATTCTTGGAATTATCGTTTTGATGTAATCATAATGATATATGATTTAATTCAAAACGAAGTGATTCTTGTGTATATAAGGAGGTTAGTGGGAGCGCACAGACAATAAATGTCATGTGTAATGATAACATATCATTTCTTGGAAATGAAATTCCCATATAACAATCAGTGAAAGCTTGGCTTTCATAAGAAAATTCTCTGTAGAATTCTTGGGAGAAACAACATTTATTCTATGGATCTACTGGGATAGATATAAAGTCGTTGAAATCTCCGAGAAATCGTACATTGAAAAATGTACGTGACCTGGTGACTCATACGCTTTGAGCATATGGATTCACAATCGGGCCAATCCAACTGATAGTCATTGGATTGATGTGAAGAACATCCTTTAGTATCTTAGAGGAACTAAGAATGTTGTCTTATACTATAGAGAAGAAGAACTTGAAGTGACTGAGATCACTGTTGCAAGTTTCCTAACCAATAAAAACGATTGTAAGTCGTAAAACGGTACTATAAAGTTTGAATAACAGTGAACAGTGAGCTGGAAATCTTCCAAGCAAGATACTGTTACCGAATAAACAAAAAAAGTGGATTATTACTGCAGCTGAGGCAGCAATAGAAGCCTTTTGGATTGATAATAAATCTAATTAGATTAGATATAATTCTGTTAGCAGCTGAGCTAGGCTACAGCGCAGGCTAAAGAATTAATGGTCTAATCAACGATCCAGATATATACTTCGATATTTATCTGATTCGTTCGGATTATACATCGTGGCGATGTGATGATCGAATAAATCACATCAGATGATAATCATGAAAATCCGCTGACGAAAGCCTTTCCTCAGCAGTTTGAGCGAACCGTACATAGTTCGGGTGTAGGACACTCGAGTGACTGGCTATAGGCCAAGTGGGAGATTGTTGTACAGTTATGACCCATAGTGTCACTATTTGTACAGATCATGGTGTTATTGTACAAATTAACTATGTGACATAGGAGATTGCTCTCTTATCATTTATGATTAGATCACCAAGATGTATAAATGATATGAGGTCCTTATGATTAGTTCTTGGATTGAGATGATATGAGACAGTATCATTCCACAAAGGTTTAATCATTAAATATCCCTAGTCAAAGTATTATCGAGATTGGACATCGATAATGCGTAAAAGACTAGTATTACACTTGTGCGCGTTGTGAGGGCATAACGGCATAGTTCTCATATATTTGGGTAAAGGATACTCATGTAAGTGTAGTATGGTTGTGTTTTACCGATGGTATGAAAAACAGCTTCGCTCTGGATAGACCATTCGGAATTCCATTGGTAGTATGACTATGTGTCTATGGAAGTCTGAAATCAGGGTAGGTATATTTGGTCTTAACCTGAGACTTGCACCGCTAATACTTGCGACAATCAATATGCTTTGGTTTTAGGTCGTCCAGCGCTTTAACAGGTTCTGTGTACGCCTCTGCTGGGTATATTGAGAATCGTAGTGTGTTGGGTGTGATGTCAAGACGAAAGTATCACTCCAGTTATATGGAGATGATGATCGCGCAGGGATACAGAACTAGTTCTCTTAGGGTTGCAACCATCGGGATAATATGACTTGGTCATGATTATCCGATAATAAAGAGACTAGTTGCTAGTGATCCGATATATGCTTTGTACGGGGCAGACACTGTACCAGCCCCAGGCCTTGCATGTGATCATATGATACTGGATCGAAATACGCAATACTACGTATACTATGCCTGATATAGATTATATATTCCTGTAAGGATATTTCTGGAGAATTGGGTAGGCATGACGCTTTGCTAGAAGCCAATCATGTCTTGTAAATCGGTACAAACGTAGTACTAGGTACTTACGTGTTCGGATAGTCTGACGACCGTATTTACTGCCAACATATTCGGGGATCTCATGGGTCGCTTCCCGAAGATTCACCGATGACGTATGACTCGCACTTTATTAATCTGGGATTAATTAGATGAGAGAGAAAATAATCTGGGATTAATTACGGAGATATTTTATCTGGGATAAAATATTAATTAAAGAGAGATAACAATTAATTTGGAATTAATCAATAAAATAATATATTCGATATATTATACGAAATTGGATTTCGACGCGGAATTGAAATTATATTTTAATTCGGGCGAACGAGTTAATTTAGAATTAATTCGTTAGTGACGTGAATAGTGATTTCGCTAGGCATAATCATTTAATTACGTCGCAACGGAAAATTTGTTAATTTGGAATTAGCGAACCCGAGCCCGGGATTGTTTGCGAGCGCATTCACATTTCGAATTCGAGTTCGGCACGCAAGTCACATCAAACGTCAAATCGCTAGTCACATCAAGCGTCAAATCATTAGTCACTTTGAGTGATGTGACAACTTATCACTTGATTGATTGAGTGATGTGAATAGTTGATGTAAGTGGTTGGCATAGTTGCTTTGACTTTTGGAAAGCAAAAATAAGGAAAATGAATTTTGGAAATTCATAAGTGTATTAGATACACTTTTTGCCAAAATACCAACACTCTCTCTCTTCCTTCTTCCTCCCTCATTCACGCCCAAAGTGGGCTGTTCTTCTTCTATTTTTCTGGTTAAAAACCGTGAGCCATGGAGAAGAAATGTGATGATTTTTGTGGTAAAAATCAAGAGTGCTAGCACACCATTTGAGTCTTGCGAAGGTGATAGGGAAACCAACCCGTGAGCTTGGAATCACATCACGAAAGCTTGGAGCTTGGAGGTTGATTCATGGCCGCAAATGGAGGACTCCAAACTGCTCACTGCCGAGACATCTTGGAGGAGGCAGAAAAGTTTTTTTTGTCCACCGCATCGCTCAACCGATCGATGTAAGTATTCCGCAATTCTTCGATGTATTCGCATGTTGTTTTATGCTTGATAATCGATCCCGGGACTTAGAGATTTCCCAACACTTTCTCGCATAACCTTTTCAACCAAAATATTTTCAACTTTTAAATTACTTTAGTTCAATCTAATATTTAAAAACAATCTTAATCATTTGCATATATAAGATTAATATTAATCTAGTTTTAGTATTTAGTAGGATTAATAACAAGTCATTGAGATCGATATTTTCTATATTACTTATATGATATTTTCACTTGTGTGCTATACAAATCGCTAACACATGCCTTGATAAAGAAGAAAATAACTCCCAAAATACACAAGGAAATACTCAAACCCTCATTCTCAAATATGAGGCGATGAAGTGGCCACTATGTAAGCTAAGTGGCTAACCAGTGGTTTGCAATAATATAAAAGTTAGAGAGAGTGAAGAAAACACTAATACTTTAATCTATAATATTATATAAAATCAAAAAATATTACTTTCTATTTAACATGTTCATGTCAATTCCCTTGATCCTGAGGATGTTCTCATCTGCAAGTGGGTCATTTCACATTCATTGTTATACATCATTGACTGATTAATTTTTTTCTATTAAGTTTTTTAACTTACAATTAAATTTCTTTGGTAAGTGAAGAGTATTCTATATTGGATTAAACTAATCCATTTACGTCTTTGTTTCAATTTCGACACCCATAAAATTAAATCTGATTTTGATATCTTATTCAGATATTTGTTTCACGCCCCATGAAATCTTTTTTACAAAAAAATAAAAATTTATGCTCAATTTATGTAACATCCTCCTTTCGGAGATGCTACCGCAGGGAATATGGTGACTTATTCCCCTGAGCCTTTGACTTTCTGATTGTGATCATCACTACCAATCTCATCTTGACTACAAACTCATGCATATGGACCATTGCCCAACTCAACAACATAGAATATATTTTAATACTCGTAACTGTGTACTCAAATATACTTCTTCATACAACTATGTTAATGGACATTTTTAATATATTACAAGGACGTATACAATACTAATGCATGGATGCAACTTTACTTTGGCACTGACTGTGCTGAACCTCTGTACTCGCCCTGGTGGACTCAAACACCCTAGTGACTGCCATCAGTATCCATCCTCTTGAGCTCGTCCTCAAAGTAAACCTACAAAACAGAAAACACCAAGAGTTGGGGGTTAGATCGTTTGAACGACCTAGTGAGTGGACAATTTTAAAACGGAAACTGAAATGCTTTATAATAAATTCATGGTTCTGAAATCGAAAATATTTCTAGAAAACTGATCCTTTCTGAAAATTCTTTTCTTATCTGAAAAAAATTCTCTTTCTGTAAAATTTTTCTGGAAACTTCTTTCTTTCTGTAAATCTTTGAGATGCTTATAAAATCGTTTCTCTCTAAAAATCTTACATAAAACTGTTCTTTCTAAAACTCTTTTATAAAACTATTTTGTCTGAAAATCATATATCTAACAATCTGTAGAAAATCTGATGTATATGAGAGTTATGTATTGATGTCCTCCTATAGCCTAAACTAGTGTCTTGGAGCATTTCATATCGCCGTCCCCCAAGCCACTAAAATAGAGCCAATAGTGCTAATTTATGCCATCATATTGTCACTGAAACTAAGATCTAGGGGCATTACGTATCGCCATCCCCCTAGTCTTGAACTACGTGTGCACAAGTTACTGGATCCGTCAAATCCAAGTTACATCTAAGGTGGCTTTTTCCCTCATGCCTCCAAAAATCATAAAAATCATGCTTGTAAACTCAAAACTTCTCAAAACATTCTCATTTATTAAATAACTGGAAATCAACTTGGCTAACGCCTTGATGCGATTAAAATTAGTTTCAAATCAAAATAAATAAGTAAATATCAACTTGAAAAGAACATATCCACTCAAAGATTAACCTCTATTGTCCTTGATCCTGGATGCGACTGGGGAGACTCCTGCAGAAAAGCTAATCTGTCCTGTATTCGAGTATAGTTAGCATATTTAAACTAAGAAGCTAATCATGGTCATGGATGTAGTGGATGCTCATGCATGTTGTATGTGTGTCCTTTAGGGTGCCCTATAACATCGTAGGATGAAATTGAAATGGGTTAAAACCGATTCTGAAAAAAGGTTACACGTCGCGCCACCAGATGCTACGCGTCGCGACTCCCACTTGGTCAGACCTGAGGCATATAACATTTTCTTATTACGCATCGTGACTCCCACATGATCAGACCCGAGGCAGAGAGCATTCATATGTTCAACACCGCGACGCTAGCCCGATTTTAGGGCCAAATATCAATTTTCCATTATCACTCCTAAAGCAATTCCAACACCTTCACACAAGCACTTATTAGGCCATTATCTAGTATTATCAAATCACAAATTATACTCCCCCAACATATCAATATAATTGAACAAATGCTCTAATTTTACAATCTTTGAGTTATCAACTCTCAAATAAATTAAACTCATGTTATATCATCTTTTAGTGCATGAACCTCAATAAATTATCATCAAAACATCAAAAACAATCTCCCCCCAACATGCTAAGAAATTCGGCCTTCATGCTCATTCTACACCTTGGCATTATTTCAACCAAAACATAAGCATAATCAACTCTAAACAACATCATAAACATGTATTGAGGCTTAAATTTTTGCTCAAACTTCTCAAACAAAAAGCCCAAATTCATAGGGTTCCTAAGTACGAAAATGCAAGTGAAGAACGAATGCTCATTTTCCTAAATAAGAAAAAGAAATAAGAAGAAGAAGCTTACTTGACCAAGAAAAGCTTGAGAATTCTTCACCATTCCTTAAAAAATTTGCTTGATGAAGAAGAAGATGGAAGAAATTTCTTGAACCTTGCTTACGTTTTTGGCTTGAGAAAGGGATGAGTGAATATTGCCTTATTTAATGGAAAATTGCTAATTTTTGTAATGAAATGAGTGTTGGGATTTATGTCCTAAATCTTCATGTATTGTAAAACGGAATTGATTATTGTAATAATAATAAAAAATGTATTATTCATTTTATCAAAGTTGTTTGATTTATATCGCACATTTTCCAATTGTCTTGTTTACCTTGATTACTCTTGTACCTTCAGACTTAGTGTATGTTCGATGCACAAGAGGATTTAAGTATGGAGTTAGTAACCTAAATAGTCCATGGAGAGCAAAAAAATAGAGTATTTTGTTTGTGGTTTATCTATAGCTGCGGTCCATTTTATACTTGTATGACGACCTTGATCCGGGATCGTTCATGTAGTGACATGAGAATGAAGGCACCTTGTATGATGAGATCATATATGACTGGACTCAGATAAATACGAATTTCTTTTAATATCCGTTAACCGAAGAAATTTATTTTATCTAATAGACGGTCATATATGGATTCGATCTTAATCCTGAGTGTACTACGAACTCCTGCATGGCAGACTATGTCCTTTGATTTAATATGGTGTGGTTGGTGTTGCATTCCCGGCCAATAACTACGTATTTTAGGGATATGGTTTGGTGTGTAGCTGGGAACGTTTTACATAGATATGGAATTCACTCCTTCTTACGAGAAGTAGAAGAATATCTTTTTTAAGAGTTGATTCGGGACTTGAACAATTTGAGCGCTCAACTTTTCTATTACGAATAGAAAGTCTTATATTCATAATTGTTATGAATTAATTGTTCATTATAGAATCAATGGTGCTTAAGAGAAAAAATATTTAGAGGAGTTTAACGGACTTTTGACCCGGCTCTATTTATGAAATATTCGTGAATGGCTATATCCATATGTAATGACTATATCGATGGACACCGAAGTTTTTCGATTTTATTTTATCCATCTAGGGTAACGAGAGTTCAACTTTGAGTTTTTAGTGGAAATACGCGGAGTTAATAATTCGTAATATTTGATTAAAGAGTTTAATTAATATTTCATAATTATTGGAGCTCCGGAACCGTAGGTCCATTTGGTCCCCGTGCTAGCTCGATTAACTGCAACAAACCTAATATAATTAGATTGTCTAATTATATGTTCACTTTATATTATATATTATTAATGAGATTAATAATATTTATTGTCACAAATGAAAACTATGTTAAATTACTTTAACTTAATGTTTTCTAGACTTCTTTGATTATGAGATAATCAATTTAGTAATAATTATGAGATAATTACTACAACATAATTGAAGGTAAATAAATTATTATTAAGATATTATTTTTTATTTACCATTGGAGACAAAGCCATGTGGCTTACCATGTCACCCAAGTAATTATGTCTATTAGGTGGCATATATACACCTAATATATTTGTCATTAGCTAATACATTTTATGCTTTGGTATGGCCTCCACATTTATGTGTTTGCCATTGAAAGAAAGCATTAGATGCTTAATGACAAAGTCCTTGTCTTTAACTTATCATTTCTTATGCTTTGGTATGGCATTTACATTTTTGTGTTGGCCATTCCAAGAAAACATTAGATGTTTAATGACAAGGTTAGTTGGCTTGTGTAAGAGAATATAATCTCTACCATTTCTCTCACTTAGGTTAACATTTTGCAAACATTCACACAATTGTTGTGAGAAAGATTTAAGAGAAAATAGAGAGAGTTCAAACATTCACATGTGTTGTGAGAGTGTTTTAAATTCCTAAAGCCAAACACCAAATGTGACATCTTGATTCTCTAAATCGTTTAGAGTTTAATCTTTGTGAGTGAAGCTCACACTTCGGTTTGTTGGTTTCGAGTCATAGTTCGGAAGATTGAGTGGTTGATCCAAGTGTTGGACAATAAATGATTGATTTCGGCTACTACAACAAAGGGAGAAGGCAAAGAAAATTTTAAAGATCCATACCATACGGGACCCGATGCCACGACAAGTAACTTTCACCGCGCTAAGGAAAGTCATTTCCTATAATTGGTATCAGAGCTTAAGGTTGAAAAGTTTTCTTAACCCTTCTCATTTTAGTTTTTATAATTTATATGAGATATAGATTATTAAAAATACATATTGTGATGAGTAGGCACAATTAGATTCATGAGATGAATGGTTTTAATGTTCATGTGATGAATGTTTACTTTTGATTCATGAGATGAATGTATTACATTGATCGTTATTTTTTCCGGCTCTTGTTTTTAGCATTAGAAATGTAAGACCATAAGGTCATATTCTTTCAAGTGTTGTAAGTTAAGACCATAAGGTCATATTCTTTAAAGTGTTGTAAGTTCATTTCCTTTGTAATAAGTCTTTTATGTAACCCTATTTGAATCTTGGAGGAGCCGATGCCGCGAAGGACTTTTGACTAAGAAATTCTGCAAAGAACTCAACAACACTCCATGGAACAAGATTTGAAGACCAATGGATGCCTTGGATTTATTGTACTAATTAGATTAGTATAGAAAAATAAGAGCCTGGTGAATTTAATTTGTAATGTATTTGATTTTACAAATTACAGCCCCTGGAAACTGGATTGCATCACGACGCAACCCCTTGGCGCGTCGCGACGCAACCAGAAAATGCAAACGGAGGCTACTGCCTCGTTTACATCGCAACACAAGTCCCTTTGCGTTGCAACGCAAATCTGACCTAAAGCATTTTTTGTTTCTGATCTTCTGGGCATCGCGACGCCCAGACTTGGGAAATATGTATGTTTTAATTGTTTATTAACATGTGATATAGCCTAGGGTGCCTACTCTTGCATTTTTACATGCCATAACATGTAGATATGCATGATATTCAAGTCATAAAATATGATTTTATGTAATTTAATAGTTAAATAAGAATATGAGATGCATGAAAATAGATTAATAAGATTAATTGATTTAAAGGTTTACAAATTGCGAATTCCAGTTTTAGAAACAAATGGACATTAGGAGTACATTATTTTCCTTGGTATATCGGATGGAAACCCGGACATAAATTCCATAGCCGATTCTGAATGGACGGTAATATGGTCTGCACTCAGGATACATTACCACGTACCTTTGGAATAAATAATATGCTTTTATCGATTAAATGGTTTAATGACATTTGGTCTGTTCATTGAATTCTAAATTTTAAAACCTATAAGTGGACTAGTAATTTAAGAGTTAAATTTAATAGATCACTATAACAACTTGATTAAATTAGTTTAATTAAGTTAATTAGTTAGTAGAGACTAATTGGGATTAGTGAATAAAATTTTAAGAGTTAAAATTGGTTAGATCACTAATTATCATCAAGTATTAATAAGGTTATGACTTTAGCCGAGCATAATCTAATATTCATAAGATACTAATAAGATAGAAACCTTATACTTCTAAATAGTGAGTGGGAGATGGGTATACCACAATATATCCCACGATCTCCATGGTTATCCAGAAACGTGAGATTCAATAGGTGCCTCGAGACGGCTTTGTTTTCGTCCCCCTACAGATGGTGTCATTTTTTGGGTCAATATCAGGTTTGGATTCCGAAAGGATAGAGACTCGAGATGTATCTGGTGATTTGACCTACCCTACGACGGTACTTCACTAGTTAAGTCCAAGGGTTCCGAAATAATGGGTCACACTCACAAAGGAATGATTAAGTTGTTAATCAAAGCTTCCTTGATTAAAATAAAGGTAGTTGATTAATATAGGAATAAGAGTTATTTCAGATATATTAATCAATTGAGAATGTCTCAGTCTATCATGCGAATACTTGACCTACCCTACGGCGGTACTTATTTGTGGGATGATAGATAACCGTGACATAGTAATTATTTTAGGTTTCTAATTCATTATACATTGATCATGCATCATGTTTAATTTTATGTCTAAATATTTTACAATTTTAATATACGGTGAATGAATGTTGAATGCGCGTTTATTATTTTTTCAGCTATGTCATCTGCTATAATCTCAATTCTCAAACAACAAGAAAAATTAACCGGGGATAATTATGTTAAATGGAAAAGTGACATGAATGTTATTTTGGTCTGCGAAGACCTGAAATTTGTCCAAATGGAGGAATGTCCTCCTGAACAGCACCAAATACTGGTAGAGCTGCATGAAATGCTTATAATAATTGGATTAAAGCTGATGAGAAAGCCCATAGCTATTTGATAGCATTCATGTATGAGGTTCTTACTGCACAGCATGTGCCTATGACGACAGTATCAATGGTTATGCAGTCATTACAGAACATGTTTGGGCAACCTTCAGACCGGTAAAACTGTGAGGCAATAGTCTCTGTATTGACCGTTAGAATGAAGGAAAGGCACATCAGTTCGAGACTATGTGTTAAGGATGATGTCTCATCTTAATATGACTGAAACCAATGGTGCACGTATCAATGTGCAAAGCCAGGTAACAATGATCATGGAAACCCTTCCAAAGAGTTTCCTGCAGTTTAAAAGCAACTGTTATATGAATAAGTTGACTTTTACGTTGACTGAGTTGCTAAATGAGCTCACCAATTATGAGTCTGTTATGAATGGTCCTCGTAGGTCCAATACCGAGGTAAATGTTGCCGAATCTTCTAAATCTGCAAAGAATAAGAAGAAAGGCAATTGGAAGGCAAAGGCAAAACCAATGAAAAAGAAGAACAACAAAGGCTCTAAAGGAACCAATGCCAAAGGAAAATGTTTCCATTGTAAACAATAAAGGCATTGGAAAAGGAATTGTCTGAAATACCTTGCTGAGCTTAAAGAGAAGAAGAATACAGGTAAATACGATTTACTTTTCATTGAGTCTCTTTTGGTAGAAGATGATAAATCCATATGGATTGTTGATTCTGGTGCCACTAACCATGTTTGTTGTTCTTTGCAGCTACTTGACTCATGGAGGGACCTTGCTGAAGGCAGCTTCACCATGAGAGTTGGGACAGGGGATGCTGGTTCAGCAAAAGCAGTGGGAGTTTCAAATTTTAATTTTAATAAAAGTTATTTATGTTTGAATGGTGTGTTATATATTCCTGGTTTTCGCAGGAATTTGATTTCTGTAACAAAACTTATGGAATGTGATTTTTCTATTTCATTTAATAATAAGTCAGTTATTATTAGTAGAAATGGATTAAATATATACACGAGAAACTCCAAAAATAATCTATATGTATTAAGGCCATTAATCCATGAATCACTGCTTAATACTGAAATATTTAAGATTGAAAGATCTAAAACTAAACGGTAAAAGATTTCTCATGATGATACCTATTTATGGCACCTTAGACTTGGTCACATTAACCTTGACCGGATAGATAGACTAATTAAGAACGAAGTTTTAAATCAGTTAAAACTCGGTACTTTACTTGTCTGTGAATCATGTCTAGAAGGCAAAATGATCAAGAGACCTTTTACTGGAAAAGGTATAAGAGCTAGTCAACCACTTGAGCTAATACATTTGGACATTTGCGAACCGATAAATGTAAAATCCTGAGGTGGTTTTGAATACTTCGTCACTTTCATTTACGATTATTCCAGATATGGGTATGTTTACCTAATGCAGCACAAGTCAGATACATTTGAAAAGTTCAAAGAGTATCGTGCATCAAAATTCTACGATCAGATCGTGGATGAGAATACCTTGATAAAGATTTCAAGGAATTCTTAGTTGAGTATGGAATTGTTTCACACAGCTCACAACACCCGGAACACCACAACAAAATGGTGTTGCAGAAAGGAGAAATGCACCCTACTAGACATGATGAGATCAATGTTTAGTTATAACACTCTACCTAGTTCATTCTGGGGGTATGCATTGCAAACTACAATATATATCCTAAATTTCGTTCCTTCTAAGTCTATTTCTAAGACTCCCTTAGAGTTATGGAATGATCGTAAAGCTAGTTTGTGACATTTTCGCATATGTGGGTGTCCAACACATGTGCTAAAGAACAAGACTACTAAGTTGGAACCACGTTCACAGGTGTGCCTATTTGTAGGCTATCCTAAGGAAACTATAGGTGGATTCTTTTATAGTCCATAAGATAATAAAGTATTTGTGTCGACAAATGCTACATTTCTTGAGGAGGACTATATGAGAGAGTTCAAACCTCGAAGTAAAATGTTACTTGAGGAGTTACTTGCTGGTATGACCAGTACACCATTGTCAATATTGACAAAGATATTACACCTTCTACATCTGAAAGTCAGATGCAAGTTTATCGGGATACCATAAAACCTAGACGTAGTGAGAGGGTTGTAAGACAACCTGAAAGCTATTTAGGAAATGAAGATGTGTAAGTTGTTGCATTTTGTGATGGTATATATGATCTATTGACCTATCATAGTGCAATGGAAGACACTGATAAATAGGAATGGCTCAAAGTCATGAACCTCAAGATGGAGTCTATGTAGTCTAACTCAGTCTGGGAACTTGTAGACCAACCTGATGGAGTAAAACCCATAGGTTGCAAGTGGATCTACAAGAGAAAAAGAGGAATAGATGGAAAAATACAAACTTTCAAGGCTAGGCTAGTGGCAAAGGGTTATACCCCGAAAGAGTGAGTTGACTATGAAGAAACCTTTTCGCCAGTAGCCATGCTTAAATCCATCAGGATTATTCTTTCCATTGCCGCATATTATGACTATGATATTTGGAAAATGGACGTCAAGACTGCATTCTTGAATGGAATCTTGATGAGAGTATCTATATGATACAACCAGAGGGTTCATTACCCAAGGTCAAGAGCAAAAGGTTTACAAGTTGCAAAGGTCCATTTATGGACTTAAGCAAGAATCTAGATCTTGGAACATAAGGTTTGATACTACTATCAAGTTTTATAATTTAGAGCAGAACATCGATGAGCCTTGTGTCTACAAGCGCATTATTGATGGAAATGTGGTTTTCCTTGTGTTATACGTTGATGATATTTTACTCATTGGGAATGATGTAAAGATATTATCGGACGTGAAAATCTGGCTAGTTAACCAATTCCAAATGAAATTTGGGAGAGGCAAGTTATGTACTTGGGATCTAGATCATTCTGGATCGCAAGAAACGAATGTTAGCAATGTCTCAAGCAACCTATATCGACAAGATTCTTGTACGATTTGGTATGCAAAATTCCAAGAAAGGTAATTTACCTTTCAGGCATGAAATTCATTTATCTAAGGAACAGTCTCATAAGACACCTCAAGGATTTGAGTTGATGAGACATATACCATATGCTTCAATAGTTGGAAGTCTGATGTATGCTATGTTATGCACGAGACCGGACATCTGTTTTACAGTGGGAGTGGTCAGTATGTTAGGGTTGGTGCTCTGAGCGGCAATTTTTTTATGTATTTCCTTGTAAATACTAATGTAACGTTTTATTATGAATAAAATGGACAGTTTCTTTTATATAGCTTCTTCTTTAATATGGTAAAGACGTAACCGACCTTAGAATGATTAGTTATGGTACTGTTGCAAAAGCGTCACAACTGACATTGAGTTGTATCATGACGTTGTCATTCTTAGACAGTTCCTGGTCAAGGTTTACACTACTTGGTCAGTAAAGTAAACCCGTTGAGACCGGTATATGTCGTATGTTGGAATCTAGGATTCCGATGATTTCTCAATGAACCATGAGTCTTGGAGACTTGTATAGACGTGTAGGTGTTTATAGTGGTTAAACACTGAACGACTCACCAAAGATTCTTAATGAATGATACACCAACGTCAATAAGAATCTTCTCGGGTTGAGTGATCATAGTGATTCTTTGACTTGAGATACCACTTTGGATATCTGAGTTATCCTCCACACTTAGATGGCTGTCACGTCACCTCTTATTAAGATCAGACCTTCGCTTGTTCGTTAGGTGTGGACTGATGCTCAGGATATCCTGTGTGTATCAAGATATGACCTGTCAGCTCTGTGTACATAGCATAGGTATTCAATATGGAATTAGCAATCTGTTAAATCCATGGGCCCGTGATACACTGTAAGAAATTAGTTCTGAGTGTTATTTGAGGGATTGCTAATAAAAACGTCGACGTGATTATATCTATAGAGATTTGACGTTTGTATCTGTATCTCTAGATTAATCCGGATACCTGTCACGGATGGATTATACGTATGCATGACCTCGACCTATATGATTCAGTGAGTTTATCCGTGTTCGTCATAATTTACGGGTGGGTGAATTATGGACCGAAATTTGATTTCGTGACGGATATGCCTGAATCTAGAGAGTCTCACTAATGAAATTTACTCGTATAGCACTATGGCAAGTGTTATGAATAATACTGATTATTTATAACTCGTTTAATGGTTAAACAAAAAATACATGCAATCGGGACTTATCGATCATTTCCAATATTAATGTGTATTTTATTTAATACTTGATTTTATTAAATACACATTAATAAAATATCAAATTATGATATTTGACTTATATCATTAATATATGTGTTTGAGATATTTATTGTAAATATAATACATATATTTAAGATATTTAAATTTATTAATTAATTATTTAATTGTTAAATAATAAAATTAATTTATGAAATAAATCTTTAAGTAATGATGTTAACTTTATGAAGTTGGAAATGGCATGATTTGGTTGGAACACATTTTTGACACTTTATTAAAGTTAAATTGTTGCTTTAATTAAACCAAAATTGTGTAATTATTTTGGTTTCTTTTTTCACTCTCGTAACATCAATAAAAATTAACAAAAAGTGAGTTGAGAGCATTTTTTTTTATCAAAAGGAAAGGAAAAATCAAAGCAAAAATTAGTTTTTGTAAGTTATTTTCTTTCTTCTTCTTCATGAAAAATGTTTCAATAATTCTTAGCTTCAATTGTGTTGTTAAGATCATGCCTCTACTCTTTTAGTTTGTAATTAAATTTGTTGGATGCTTGTTGGATGTGTTTATGCATGTAGAATTAATTTATTTGCTTATTAATGTAATTAAGCTTAATAAATGAATTAGAAAATTAAAGTTGCCTTTCTAGAGTTAATTAGCCATCCATAATTAGCCTAGAATTGTTCTTGATTAATTTCATGATGGTGAGAATTAATTGGTGTGGTAATTTGAAGATTAAAGTATTGAATTTTATTAATTTAGTGTAAATTGCCCAATTTGAGTGATCTGTGAAATTAGGGTTCTTAACCCACTCAAATTTTGGGAATTTTCACAGATATGCTTTAATTTGATGTATATTTGATGTATGTAAAATTTGGGATTAATTGGATTTGATCTTGATGTGTTTTGAACAAATTGGGCCAAATTATAATTAATTAAAATTCTGGGCTGTTTTGTAATTCTGAAAAATTCTGGGCAGTGGCGCAATTCTGGAAAATATTCTGGTTTTGTTGCAAAATTGTAAAAAATTATTTTGGGATTAATTTGGAATTAATTAAATATGTAATTGACATATTTAAAACAAAATAATTAATTTGCAAAAGTTTGGGGTAATTTTATAATTAAAAGAAATATGATTTCTTGGTTATAATTTCATAATTTAAGTATTGATTAATTAAATAAATAAGTTTATTTAATTGTGCCAAGAAAAATTTTTGAAATCGGAGAAATCATTTTTCCGCGTTCCGCTGCGCTAACCCTGTAATTCTTAATAAAACCCCAACAAAAATGGTATCAGAGCGAGTCTGATTCTGGAATCCCGATATATGA